>JARHVA010001660.1:1215000-1412500 GCA_037957365.1 Torreya grandis | reverse complement strand
GATAAGACTATTGATTGTCAAATAGGGGTTAAGAAGTATCCACAACACGCCAAATCCTGGAATAGAGCTAGTTTCTATTGTAAGGGCTTAAACAACATATGTTTGACATCAAAATTACCTTTAAAGTACATATTTGGGTTCCTCTTGAAAAACTATACAAGTTCAAAAAAACATGTGATTTTGAGTTTGTATGTAAACATTATGTCCTCCAAAAGTTAGATGACTATTCATAGTTGTGAAACCCCCATTTTAAGCAAGTGGTTTTGTAACCACTTCAGAAATTTTTCAACATTAAGTGGTAGTTCTGCAAATGCTCCACTGGTTTTACAATGTTAAGTGGCGATTCTGAAACCACCTTGATGGTTTTGCAAAGTTCAGTAGCGGTTCTACAACCGCCTTAACAGTTTCTTCCTACATAAAGTGACAATTTTGCTCACATGTAATGCATAAGAAGTTTAAAAGATAAATAAGTGTTTGAGCTTCAATTTTTGACTCTTGAGATTCTTTTTCAATCCTAAGGGATGTATTTGTGTATATATGAACTTTTAGAGTTCTTATAATTCATTGAGTGACTAAGGGGATTCACTTAGTATTGACTATATTCAAGAGATTTGATAAGAGATGTACAATTGATATCACATGAAGCACAATGAGTTAATGGGAGCTCCGTGAAGTACAAAGAAGGTAGTCAAGTGTAAATAACCTTTGAGTTCAAGACTTCATAGCTAAGATAGCTGAGTTCAATAGTCTTTCTTGTTAAAAAAACAAGTCATGAATGGAAGAGTGCAAAGATCATTACGAGTATAAGATCCATTGAGGATTTGGTGTTCTTGTAAGCCTAGAAAGGCAAACATTTGTAAATTGTAGAATATAATGGAGATAAGGAAGCATGGATTCACTCTTGCTAGAGTTTTCTCACATCGAGTTTCACTAGTGTATGTCTTATGTATCTCTCTTTCATGTTGTGTTTGATTTTATTACTTGCATGTTTTCAATACCTTGAAACTATTATAACACATCAAACACTTAAGAGAGCTCAAAAATCAATTAAATCAAGTAGAGTACTTATTCATTAAGGTTAAATAACTTCACATCGATTTTGCACTTCTATACGAACACATTGAATTATATTCATGTATGGAGTAGTAACATGTATAAGATGTGAAGAGTAATATGCAATGTATGTAGCAGTTGGGAATTGCATGTGAAGGGTTGCATATTATTTTGTATACTGTAAATGACAGTCAAATGAGATAGAAATAGTTTTAAACAACATTTTTAGGTTTTTTTATAGCATAGAACTTGGGAACAACACTTGTAAAGGATTTATATTGGTGAAGCTTAGTGTGGAATATCCACCTAGTTTATGGATCAAATTATTTTTAGAGCAGGGTTTCCATTTTATTTAAAAGGGGTTGTTAACATATTTCCACATTGTGTTATATATTCTTATGTGTTTAATTATTGACAATGAAGTGCATGTTTCTTGGTTTCTAAAGTTAGACCATGGGTAAAGCTTTGAAGAGAGAAAACTTTCAAGAGCTTGAAAATACAAACCGACAAAATAAAAATCAGCAAACTCAAGACGAAAACTTTGAATTAAAAAAGATGTGGCAACACTTAGAAGATGAGAATCAAGAGTTGCAAGATAGATTTATCAGCCTTGGAGAATTTATCTTTGGTATCATTATAGAGTTGCAAATTAAAGAAGAGATGGAAAATTTATAAGATGATGGTGAAGGAGTGAAGGAGAGATAAGAGTCTACCATGCAAAGGAGACCATCCTCTACCAAATATGAACAAACCATGACTGAGGTATGCAAATAATTACTCCACCATGTTCTCTTTCTTCCCATAAATATCTAGATGTTTCCTTTGGTAATTTGGATCAAAGTTTCTAACCAATATAGGTTATGATGGAAAGGGCCTTGACATCAATGGCCAAGGAATGCATAATTACATAAAGGTTGAGGAAAATGCCCCATTGTGTAGGTTTGTGATATGTTAGTGACAAAGGAGGGAGAATGCCACAAGACAATTGAAGGAAAGAAATATTCCAAAGGAAAATAGATGAAGCCTCTAGCTCTAAAAAAAAAACCCATGCAAGGTAATGGCATAATTTATTTTATCAAATCTAATGAGGATTTTGATTCTCAAAATAATGGGTAATTCTCTCATGAAGAGGAAAGTGGCATTATGCCACCTCAAAGGGCCAAATAAGAGTATCCAAGAAGAGGACAATAACTCCATGAAGAAGTAGATACCACATTGTCACTCCATGACCATGTGAGTGAATGAAAAGCATATCCTAAGAGAGGTGAACATCGCAAAGGAGGTAAAAAATTACCACTTCATCATCCTTTTCACACAAGGCAACCCAAAAGGTATGGAAAAAATAAATCTTTCATTGTTTGATTTAAATGTAAGAAGAGTGACCAGGTCGCACAAAGGTGTTGGTATACATATACATTTTATTTTTATGTAATGAATAATAATTGTGTGGCCATGTGTTAGAAGAGAAAATCCATACAAAATAAGATTATGTCTGTAAAGAGTAAGGATGTAAGTTGTATATACTGCTCTCTACATTATAATGTGAAGAAAGACATGTTGTCCATGATAATGGGAAAGAATCATTGCACTTATTGCAACATGAGTGGGCATTGGCATGAAAAATGTTGGAAGCTTCATTCACAACTTTAGCTAAAGAATTGCAAGGGGCAATCTAAGAAGGAAGAGGCATCTACAAGCAAGAGGAAAATTGTTTAAGCACCTACATAGAAAGAGGTAGCAAATGAAAAATCCATTTGATCACCTCCAAGTAAAGAGGTAGTAAAATAAGAATCCCACGTATCTAAGGAAGAATACATGAAGAAGGAGCAACCCCTAAAGGAGCGTCCATCACCATTTATAAGATAGAAACATGGTAAGAGATAAATCCGTAGAAGGTTAGTTGCAAAACTCAAATTTTGATTTGCATCTAAGAGGAATAGCCAAGAGGAAGACTAAGGCATCAAAGAGTTCAAGAAGATCAATTGGCAAAGAAGAACCTAGGTTTGCACATTTCTCAGTTGGGTAGTCACTCTCAAAGAGAGAGGAACAAGGTATAGTCCAAGAGGATGATAAGATTAGTATCCCATTTGAGAAGATAGAAGGTGAATCCTTATATTTTTAACCTAGAGATTTTGTGGAACCAAAATCCTTCAAATTTGGGGTGTATGATAATAAATTAGATCAATAAGATCATCTAATTCAATCAGTAAGACTATCGATTGTCAAACAGGGGTTAAGAAGTATCCACAACACATGAAGTCCTAGAAAATAACTAGTTTCTATTGTAAGGGATTAAACAAATTATGGTTGGCATCAAAATAAATTAAGAGTACATATTTGGGTTCCTTTCAAAAAATAATGTAATTTAAAAAACATATGATTATGCAAATGTTATGACCTTTGGAAGTTAGAAAAGTTTTCATGGTTATGAAATTGCTAGTTTAAGCAAGTAGAAGTTTCATAACCATCTTGGTTTTATAACAATAATTGGTGGTTACATAATTGCCTTGATGATTTTTCAATGTTAAGTGGCAGATCTATAATCACCCCAATAATTTTTCAAAGTTAAGTGGTGGTTCTACAATCGCCCCGACAATTTGGCTTGTATAAAGTGGTAGTTTTACTCACATGTAACACACAAGAAGTTTAATGGGCAAATAAGTGTTTGGGAATAATTATTTTACTTTTGGGCTTCTTGTTTGAACCTAAGGGACACTCTTGTGCATATACAACCCTGTAGAGGTCATATAATGCACTCATTGTCAAGCATTCATTGAGTGACTAAGTGGATTCACTTAGTATTGAGTATATTCAAGAGATTTGATCAGAGGTGTGAAATTTATAGCATTTGAATCATAATGAGTAAATGGGAGCTCCTTGAAGTGCATAGAAGACAATCACGTGCAAAGAACCTCTGAGTTGAATACTACACATCTAAGATGGCTAAGTTTATTAGTATTTCTTGCTAAAAAAAAAAAATCATCCATTGAAGAGTATAGGATCCATTGAAAAGTTGGTGTCATTATAATCCCAAGAAGGCCCAAGATTATAAATTGTAGAACATAGAGGAGATGAGGAAGCATGGTTTCACTCTTTCTAGATTTTTCTCACATTGAGTTTCTCCAGGGTATGTTTTGTCTATCTCTATTTCATGTTGTGTTTGATTTCCTTACTTGCATGTTTTCATTATCTTGAAACTAGTCTAACACATCAAACACTTAAGAGAGCTAAAGAATTAATTAACTCAAACATAGTACTTGTTCATAAAGGTTAAATAACTGCACATCGAGCTTGCACTTCCATACATACACGTTGAATTGTAGTCATGAATTGAAATGTTTAGGATGTGAAGGGTAGTATGCAATGTATGTAGCATGTGGGGATTACATGTGAAGTGTTACATATTTATTTGTATGTTGTATATGATAGTCACAAGAGATGGAATACATCTTAAAACAACATTTTTGGGTGTTATTCTATGAAATATATCTTGGGGACAACACTTGTTGTAAATGCTTTGTGTTGGTGAATATTAGTGTGGAATATCCATGTAATTTACAAATTAAGAAGAATGTTGATCTAAGACATATTTAAACAAAACTTGACATCTCCTCATTTGTTATATTCCTAATAAGCATGATATTCTATGTCATGGGGATTTTAGTGATTAAATAAAAAATATCAAAACTCACTAAGATATCCTTTTCGTCAACATTCCTATCATTCACAAATTTTGTGAAACTTTTAAGATGTTTTGATGGAAGATGTATTACCCACAAATGGTTGAATCTTTTTTTTTCCAGAAATGTTGATAAAAGATAAATTGGGGAGTGGTATGTATTGATAATTGGCCTTAGAGGTGAACCATTCTTATATATCTTTGGTTGTTTGTAGATCTTGGGAGGCATTTATTTAGTTAAAAATAAAGATTTTATAAGGCCTAATTTTCACCTTGCTTGTATTTCATATATACATTGTTTTGGACTAGATGTTGTACTTAGTATTCACTATTTTAGAGGCATAGATTTTTGTAAGCATGAAAAGTGATGAGCAAACCTTTCATACTTAAATTCCCAATGTCAGGTTGAGACAACCAAAAAATAATTATGGGGTCAATGCAAACTAGTGATTTGAATGAATTGGTTGGTTATACTGAGCTTATTAAATGGGACAAGATTATTGGATACATTGAGCTACCCTGTTAGGATTGTGAAATATACATATAAATGGGTGATCTATTTTATATTAGTATAATTTTGCTACTTCAAAGTGTTCATTTAGGGTATCAAATTTGTTAGCGATA
Organism: Torreya grandis; assembly: GCA_037957365.1. Taxonomy (NCBI): domain Eukaryota; kingdom Viridiplantae; phylum Streptophyta; class Pinopsida; order Cupressales; family Taxaceae; genus Torreya; species Torreya grandis. The sequence goes on along the minus strand of JARHVA010001660.1, from coordinate 1,407,144 downwards.
ACAGACATAAAATATCATAATTCTAAGTGAGATAAACAACACACCTCTTGATAAATAATACTTTCTCTAAATAGGTAGATGTCAGGATAGATTATTCTCAAAATTTGATCAATTTGATCAAGTTTATCTTGCCCAAGAAATGTCATCCACAAAATAATAAAATTGGACTATAGATCAATAATCCACATTTCATATTGAGGATGAGTCCATCTCTTTCTTCAGGATCACTTGGTAGATACACAGTTCTTTGGCACCTTTTGACAGATCCCCTTTTGGGCCTTCTTTCTTCGAGCCCCTTTTCTCAATTTTGCCTAAGTCCCAACTTTCATCCACTTTCGACACTTGGCAACATGATGCTTATCTGACTCAAGGAGACTTTATTTTGGTTAGGTGGAGCATGAGTTTGAAATGTGGTGGCCTTGCACTTTATAAAGCTTTTTCATTTTGAATCAGGCCTCCAAACAATGCCATTGGTCGATGAAAAAAATATGGGCCCCACTAAATGATTTATAAAAGGGTGATGTGTGAGCTTGACACATGGCACACCCATGCTCATTTTGAGAAGGGGAACACCAATTTCCTTTGAAGGAACATGATCTTGACACATGGAACCCCCACGCTCAACCTTATCGAAAAAGGCCCTAGCCTCTCCAAAGAAGTCTTAGTCAAATGTGTATCACCTTTGTGCTTGCCCAGGAGTAGTATTGGTTTGATAGTGTGCAAAGTAATGCCATTGGATGATAGTGTGGGCCCCCTTTTTGAGCAGAGCTTTTGATTTTTGAGAGAACCAAAGCCATTGAGCACAACATAGGTGAGCCATCTCTAGGAGCATACATGTGGTGCCACCCCACTTCTTCCAAGCATAGTGGTCACAACATAGCGATGAAGTTGTGCCATATCCAAGATTCAAAGGCCAACTGCACTCATGAGCCTAAGACTTCCTTTCAGTTGCAATGACACCATCATGGGTAGGAGAGGGAGTCTCTGTGTCTCTTCTCTAAACATTTTCTTGGCCTATTTATTTAGAGCTCTTTCCTATTGGAAGGGGTTAGCGATCATTTTGTTTTTTGGATTCTCATTTTTATAGCCATTGTAGTAGACTAGGATAGTAGTAGCTAGCATTTTCCTAATTTGCAACCTTAGTAGGTTCACCTCACAGAAGTTAGTGAATGCTTTGTATGTGCCCGTTGCAACCTTCTATATTCTGTTATCCATCTATCAATGAAGAGGATGTGATGCTCTGTGTTAATTTGGAGTGGAAAATTGTCTCTGTCGGCCATCTTTGTTCTTTTGTTTCTATAGTGTAGATCTTTGCTCATGTTATAGATCTTAATTAATGCTTCAAACTCCTTTATATTATATATTGTTAAAGGTTTATGTTATTTTATGCAAGTATTGATAATTTTTTCATACCTCTTGACGTATTGCCGTAGACTAGATTTGTTTTTCATGTTATTAGTTTCTTTTATTCTATCCCTTTTCACCCCCAAATTTGAATGAAGAGCCAACTTCTAAAATATGGAGGTTGCTCTACAGACCGCACTTAGTCTCACGTCTGTAAAGCTTCCCATAGAAGCTATTAGACCTAAAGCAAGAGTTTTAGGTATCAACATGGATGAGGCTAGACCTAAGGACAAAGAGTCAAATCAAATACAGAGGTTGACTTATTGGTGGGATAACAAGTGGATTTGCCTAGATAGTTATGCCTTTGATAGTTGTGTATACTTTTTTAAAGCCTCAAGCTAACTGATTATCAAATTTGGAAGTGGATTTTCAAGCAAACGATTTCATGATAGAGCTTGGAGTCTATGTTGCTGTGTATATTCATCAATGGAATGAGAGTGGCTATGCATGAAAATGCTCCTATCCTATGTGGATGTAATTGTTCTAAGAACATCATCCAAGGATGTCAGAATGATTATGTCAAATGATGTTTATTGATTTTTTATTTTTGTAAATATTATTGTGAATGTGGGTTTACTAACTAATGTTTATTAAACTAATGTATTGTGTGATAAAATATTCTAATGGTGAATTTAAATTTGTTTTCTATAAAAGGATGATTTACATATGGAAAATAAAAATAAGACTATTACTCTATTAATGAATTTAAGGATAAAACAATGTTAGAAATAAATGAAGTAACCTCTTTTTATGTTTTTTCATGATGTTATACAAATGAAAAAAAACTAATTAATGATGTAAAATCATAACTATAATATTTTTATATTTTTTAAATTGATTTATGCATGCAAATGTAGTTAACTAAGTTTGAAAATTTCACCGATTAAATGCTTTCAATACATGTAAATCAAAAGCTAATTGAATATTAGAAGTTGAAAGATATTGGTTTATTTTTCAATTTAATTTATTGGATGTAAATAAAACTATCTAGGTGGCTAGAGATGTACTATTGAGAGTCTTTTTGTATGATATGCAAATGAATCTAAGCTATTCAAGATTTGTAAATGCCAAATTGAAATCTTCGGAATAATATGAAAAGTTGAAAACTGTCCAAATGATTAAGATGTACAAATGAATTATTTTTAATAATTTTAGATTTAATATGCAATTGAGAGTAAACTCAATGCTAAAATGAATGAGAATTACATTCCTTTTTCATGGGTTTTCAAACTTAAATGAATGTGCAACTAAAACTAAATTAGCCTAAATGCCTTTTTCTTTTTTGTTTTGTTTTTAGATTTATAAATTCATGCAAGAAATGAAATTATTGTTGAAAATGAAGTGACTAGTTGTATTTTTTTTTGGTGATCTTAGATTTATTAATGCATGTAGATGTAATATTTAGATGTTAGACATGAACATCTATAAATAATTTTTTTAAAGTTTTATAGATACAAATACAACTAAAAATTAATTAATTGAATGTTGATATGTATTTGTATCTTTAGTTATAATATGAAAATTAAATCTAACTAATTATTTGGAAATGCACATAAGGATTCTTGTTTATTTTTGATTTGCTATTTTTTTTTCAACAAAGGACATATAATATATAAGAAAATACTAAAAAATTAAAAAATAAACCCTCCAACCTATCAAATGTTGATGACATATTAGAAGTGTAATTTTTGATTTATACTATTGAATCCTTAGGATGATAACTCCTTAGAGTTTGCTCAATACGACGGTGATTTATCTAGTAAGGGGATGTGAAAGAATGAGACTGAAAGTAAAGAATGGAAGGAAAATACAATAGTACTATGGCTAACTCTCACAAATTATAGAGTGTAGGATATCTATTCATACAATTTGATTTCTAATTTAAAATAAGGGTGAAGAGAAATTATATCAAGTCTATGACTGAGCTTCAAGAAAACAATAAATTACAAACTATTCTCTCCTAGATTTTTCTGATCTAATTTTTGAATTAAAAAAAATTATTTATAAAGAATAGATTAATTTGGATATTTTGGAGTTCACTACAATTGATCAGGAGTTATTTAGGATTGATTGGGAGTTAACTAGGGTAAGGGATAACTAAATTGAATAATCATAATTAGAAGTGGAGTGGCAAACATGAAAAACACTTCAAAACACGTGTCCCAAGAGTTAAATTGATAGCTATAACAAAGGTGATAGAATTGACACTTTAAGCATGGTCACAATTAGGAAATCACCATGGTGGTTACATCATGCACATGAAAGCTTTGGATTTAAGAAGGTTAAAGCATGTATTTTGTAAATTTGACACTTGGGGAAGGCCCACAAAAGAATAATATGGAAAAATAGGTAATGGAATGAGTTTGAGCATTTTTTTTGAGGCCCTTACATGATAATCTACTTTTTAAAATATTACATCATGTAAAATTTAGGTGTGTACATATTTCGCCCTCAGACATGCACCCTATCATGAGTTAGGATATTTTTATTGAGAAAAGGCACACCCCACTAAAAATAGGGGGTTATAAAACTCACCTCACTTTTTTATGTAACAAAACTATTCTACCCTATTTTTTGTTTAATGTGAATCACAATAGCCTAAATTGTAGAATTAATTCATATTATAATATATGGAAATCAAGTATAAGTCTAAATGTAACTGATCAAGACTAGTCTAAGGAAGATTTTTTTAATTTATGAAAAGTAATAAGAAATCAAGATACTTAGCTTTACTACTTGATTTATTTATTGTGACTGTGTTATAATAATGAAATAGATTGGAAGAAGGTATGTGATTCATCCAAATCTAAAACTATGTCTTTGTGTGCACAAGGTTAGTACCATCGGGACTAGATATAAACATAAATAGTAGTGATTGAGGTTGATGTTATTATCTAGGGTATATTTGTCTCTCTATGATCATACAATGCAAATGTGCCTACTTTATATGTCTATGTATGTTCCATCTATGACCCTCAATAATGTGTGAAATTCTAGAAATCAATTTTTTCCTCCTTGAAACCCTAGGTCCACTTGTGAAGGATGAAAATCTATAAAAGGTGAGGAAGTGTAATTGGGATGAGCTAACCCTAACCACCTTCATTTATGATTGAATACTACCTATGTATACAATATTCTAATGAAGGAATTCAAGTTGCACATAGTTCTTCCCCTTAGTGTGAAGGTGCAATTGTGCTCTTTTTCAATTTAAATGCACCTATAAATTTGGATTTGATCTTGATAATTTTTGAATGATTTGATATGTTTCATACTTGGTTGATGACTGATCCTAATCATTTATTTTTAATTTAGGAAGAATAGGGTAGATTTTCTCAATGTGCAGTAGTATACTTGATATGTACTTTAGAATACTAGATGGTGAATAAGTTTGACCTTGAATTGTATTTATATGTGCCTAATTGGATAAATTACCACACCATTGACTTTCTAGGTGAATGGTCTAACCTATGGGAAGGGTTTGAATTTGAAAAATAGCTATTCCTAGATAAAAGATGATAACATCACCCTGAACTTAGTAACATTGACACTACTGAGTTTGAAGTTTAGACCTGAGAGATATAAATGAAAATGTGGTATTGTATAAATGTCTGGATAAGATATTTCATTGATTTAACATAAACAAAAATGTACATGTAGGTGTCTAATATTAACTCATAATGGATTAGGCTCATACCTAGCATGCATGTGTATAGGAATGGTGAGTGAGAGTTGTTTGGAGACATAAAAGTCATGTAGGATTAGTGTAGGTAAATATTGATATTTATAATTGTAAAATATCAAATTTTAGTGTCTAAAAATGCCCCCATTTTATTATATTATTTTAATGCAATGAAAACAATAGAGTAAAAGGATAAATATATACTTGAGTGTGTACACCATACTTTGTCCTTGGGAGAAGGCTCCAAATGTGCAAGCCATTCTAAAAAAAACCTACCATGAAATTTAGTATTTAGTGCCCACAGAAAATTATATTTGAAATATGAATTATACTTGAAACTCAAAGGAGAAAATAAGGAATACACCTACATGTGATTAAATTGTGTTACCCTACAACTTTTTAGATATGATTCTTCCTTGTTGAAACATCAGAGAATTATGGTTCCTTATTGAATCACATTGAGAATATGGAGAAAGTGAGGGTGATCAATTTCCAATTTAAAATTTGACTAAGGTAAGGGCCGTAGATTGGAAGATAAATTCCCCCAACACATATGTAACTAATCTAACATTGATCTTGTAACCCCAAAATAATAATGTGAGAACCACACAATGGGTTTTCTATGGGTAATGCCATGGTTATTGAGCGTCACTAAGCCTCAATGTACATTACCTAAAATTTATGAATAAACCATTGTAAATAGTCTTATATATTCAAGTTTGGTCTACACTTGAAAATATTTTAAAATACTACAAAGGTGCCAATGTGTAGATGTGCATAAACCAACATTATGCTCCACCGAATCAGTTTCAACCATAATCTATCATAATGTGCATGAACTGGCATCATGTCCAATTGAATATAAATTTATATAAATCTAAAATATGTAACTCATGGAGTGTAAAATGGAGTACATATGCCCTGTGTATGCCCCTAAAATTTATCTAAAGATTGCAAATAATTGTCCTAATTTGATATCTGAATCATATTTAAACTTTGAAATATGTATATTGTACTCAAATCTACACATGCAAGATTTAGTCTCTATGAAAAATCCCTCTAATATGCCCCATTTTGAGGTGAGGGATGAATCATTAAAGTCAATTATCTTAAAATAAAAGTAAACTGTATCATCTCATGTATAATTATTTCATCATATAAAAGCATGTCAACATGTGGAAAGTATGCCATCATAGTAATTTATATAACATCAAGACATGTATGTAACATATGAAATGCAAGGGAATATAAGTGGTATGTAAATATAAATGTATCTATGAAGCACATGATGGTAACTGTCACTTAATAACAATAGATAGTAAATAAGTGCATGATATAAATTATCTCACAACACATAAAGGGGACATACGTGATATAGATCATGACACCTATGAACATAGAAATCATACAAGCTAAATAAGCTCAACACACAATGTTACACAATAACATATAATGTCACACATAAGGCCAAGAGGACACATATAAGGGACATATATACATCACTAATAAGCAAAGCTAAGAAACCACAAACAAGGGGCATGAATGTCACAAAAAAGTTAATGATCCAAAAGGGGGGGGATAATAACCTAAGGATACATAAACAAGGCCAAGTGGCCACACACAATAGATAAAAATAGTGTATCATGAAAAAGTAACAACATCGATGAAGAATAAAGTAGTGAAAACTAGTCTATATTATCCAAATACGTCAGTATAATAGCATAGTAAATGGCATATCCATGTAGCAATGTGTAATAAATGAGTAATTGACAAGGAATGTGTAATCAATCTATGTAATCAACATGGTAAATAGGTCATAGAAAGATATAACCTATGATAATGTAACATGTGGAAGTAGATGATCCAAACATTGGCATGGCCCCAAGGTATAGGAAAGTTTCAACATTCCACGTATGATTTGTATGTCCTACATTATTGCTACACCCTTAATCTATAGTGTGTATATGGATATGTGTGTTCGACTAGTGGATTACATAATATTTCATATTATCTTGTTGCATTTATGTATGTTATTAATAAGGTAAACCTATGGAATAAATATATCTGAGTATATATAGGAGGTAGTGGTTAGTCTTTAATTATCATATTATGAATTATGTTCTTATTGTATTGTTGTGGAGTTTTCTCCCTCGAATCAAATTAATAATATTGATCAAGTATTCTACTTTTTTCATCAATTATTATTGTGGATTTTCTTATTATACTCTTAATTATAAAATATATTATTTCATTGATGCAAATCATCCAAGTAATTTCATTGGAAGTGGTATTAACTACTATCCTGAGAGTTGAAGGATAAATAAACACAATTTTCAATCCAAGAAGAATTTGATTTTTTCATCAATGTATTTTTTTATAGTTTGGAATTTTTTCCACACCCTTGTGAAAATTAGTAGTCATTGAAATCATCTTAGCAAGATGATCACAATGGTATAATCCGTACAATTTTTTTGAGGCCTAGAACCCTAACCCTAAGATTCATGTATGGTTGGTCCAAACACTCATAGTCATAGAAAGGGAAATACATTCCAAGAAAAATGCCTCATAAGGATGACATGATGTTTGAAAATTCAAATCCTATGGTTTTTGTGATGGTTTAACAACTTTAGTTAGATATGAAAAGTGCACTAAACAAAGATCATGTTAATGCGATACTAATAGACGTCACTGAGGTCAAAGGGGACACTAATTATGTGAAGTCTTAGTTGGTATCTATCAGTGGAAAATTGACCATTCTTATAGATCATATTTTACAAATAAATAATCCTCCATTGATCCATTTGGGTTTTCCCATACAAAATAATCAAAACTCATATACTGGTTTGAAGATCATGATGCCAAAAGTGAAAGTGTACAAGTTTTTTTGGTAAATATCAACTCAATTGGATCAATAAAATAAGAAATTTATTTGATCATGTGTGAAAAATGTGGTCATGGAATCTCTGTATTTAGAACCTGAATTCATTTGGTATAGGTGGTTGTGCACTCAAAATAAAAATAATGGCCTTCCTATTACCTGGTTGGTTTTGGATATGGAGCTATAGATACATTATCACAAAAATGTCTTATAAAAATACTTTATTTAGTTAGCAAAGTTTCTAAAAACATGGATTATCAAGGATTATATTTAACAATTTTATACTTTATTATTACGCATGAATGACTTTAACAAGGACAACATGAATAAACTATTCTTGGGTGGGCTCAAGGATATTATCCAAATTGAGGTTCACATGTTTAATTCAAATTTATTATCTGAATCCATATCATTAACACACAAGGTAAATGAAAAATATTTTGTCAAACAAATGGATTTAATGAATGTCCTTGAACACAATTCCATAACACAATCATTTTGTTAGCCTATAAGATTGACCCCTCAATAAATTTAAGAGAAGCATGTAAAAGGGTTATCCTTTAGCTGTGATAACAAGTGGAGTAAAGGACATAAATGTGTTGAAAATAATTTTTTCTACATTGAAAGTGAAAATGAAGATGAGGAATATGATGAGGCCTTAGGTGAGGGAGAGGACGAGCCAAAGGAGAAATTTGAATATTCTTACCCTACTATCTCTTATCATGCACTTTCAAGTATTGGTACTCTTAAAAATCTTAAGGTGGTGGGTTTCCTCAATAATATAAGGTGATAGTGTTGATTGACTTAGGGAGTACACACAACTTCATCAATAATAAGTTAGATACTCATTTGAATTGTTTCATTTACCTAGCTCCAAAATTTCAAGTCATGATTATAGATGGTAGCACAACTAACTATTATGGAAAGTCCCATAGTATAAATCTTGCTATGGGAGACTAAATTCTATATTTTATTATGTTTTTTATTCCCATGGGTAGGTCTGACATTATTCTAGAGTGAAATGGCTCACAACTTTGGGCACAATAGATACGAATTTCCAAGATCTATTCATGTGCTTTAATTCTGAAGGTAGGACATTTGATGTATGTGGATCATAAAAATATCTATAATTGGTTATTTCACATTAGATGACAAATATTATTAAAAAAAGGGTTGAAGGTTTTATAGCATGATTATTTTTCATATAAGTTCAACCAACAAATGTGTCTACACATCCTAATTTACAAATGATTATTGATGACCACAACTATTTTTGGTGTCATGCCAAAAGGACTACCACTAAGAAGAGAACATGATCATACCATAAGATTGAATCAAAGTAGTCAAACACCAAACACCAAACCATCTAGGTATCCATATGCCCATAATTATGTAATTGAAAATATGGTGCAATCGATGCTAGAGGAAGGTATTATCAGACATAGACACAATGAATGTTATTCCCTTATTATCATGGTACATAATAAGGATGGGACTTGGAGGATGTGATTAGACTATAGGGAACTAAATAAGTACACCAAAGATAAGTTCCCTATTACACTAATTGATGAAATTTTAGATGAAATACATGTTGTTTATTTTACCAAACTAGATCTTTGTTCTTAGGTATAATTGAATTCATATTAGAGATGAGAATATCCATAAAACAAATGTTAGAAATCATCAAGACCATTATGAGTTTATGGTCATGCCTTTTGGGATCAAAAATACATCATCTAAATTTTAAATTTTGTTGAATTCTATTTTAAGGCCTTTTTTTGAAGGAGTTTGTGTTGGTGTTTTTTGATGACATCCTAATATATAGCAAAACTTATGAAAAATATTTGAAGCATGTGAAGCAAGTATTATTAGTTCTGTAACAACATCGGCTTTATGCCAAACCTTCCTTAAATGTGATTTTGAATCCTAAGAGGTGGAGTACTTGGGTCATGTTGTTTCACATGGAGTCAAAGGCAACCCTGATAATATCAAAGCCACGATGGACTGGCAAGTGTCAAAGGCCCTAAAAAACCTCTATAAATTTTTAGGGCTAAAAGGTGACTATTGCATATGTGTAAAAAATTATGGTAGCATATAAAATCAACTAATAGCCTTGTTAAAGAAATACTTCTTCTATTAAAATGAAATAACTATCAAGAAATTTGAGAAACACAAAGAGGCTATGTGCACCACTGTAGTTTTAGCTACCCCCATTTTTTCCAAATATTTTGTTATTTAATGTGATGCATTAGGATATAGGATAGGGGTATTAATAATTTAGGAAGGAAGGCCCATTGCATTTGAGAGTTATCAACTCAAAGGAAAAAATAGGATCAAACCAATCTATGAGAAAGAACCGCTAGCTATTCTTCATGTAGATAAGTAATAGAGACCTTATCTGATGGGTAGACACTTTAAGGTAAAGATTGATCATGATACTCTATTTTTTTTTGGAATGACATTTGTCATAAGAAGAAGAACAAAAATGGGTGACAAATATGTTGGGATATGACTTTGAAATAATATTTAAGAAAGGAAAAGAGAATGTTGTAGCATATTCACTACTTAGGAGGGATGAACCAATTGAGGAATTGTTATGTCCAATGACCTTTTGGAAATCAAATTGGTTATAAGAGGCAATATACGAATGGGAGAATGGTATGGATACATAGGTTTTGATTCAAAATCTTTAACATGGTTCTGGTGTTTCTAAAAAAATTAGTGGAAAGGGAACACATTATGGTATAAAGATAGATTATACCTATGTAATAATTATATTCTAATACACAAGATTAATTAAGAGATTAGGTCTTTTTAAACCTTTATCCATCCATAACCAGAGGTGGGAAGAGGGTTTCATAGATATCATTACAGGGTTGCCAAGGTTTGAAGGTAAAAATGTCATCATGATAATTGTGGATAGGCTAAAAAATATGCTCATTTTTGTTCCATATCACAACCATTTATATCAAGTATAGTAGCTACTACTTTTCTCAATATAGTTTGAAATATGTAGGGTACTCCTAAGATCATTGTAAGTGATCGTGATACTCCTAAGATCATTGTAAGTGATCGTGATCCCATATTTACCATTAATTTTTGGACTGATTTATTTGCATGTTTGGGTATTTGGTTCATGGACTATAATATCATCCTCAATTTGATGGGAAAACAAATATGGTCAAAAAATTATTATAAGGTTATCTTTGTTGTTTTTCATTAGGTAAATAAGAATGTTAGGTTCATTAACTGCCACTAGCAGAATGTTAGTATAACAATTCCTTCCATACCTCTTCCAAAATGTCTGCATCTATGTAAATTTATGATTATCATACCCCATCCATCACTTTATACTTGAAGGTTAAACCCAAGGTTTGATCTATTGAAGAACACATTCAACATCAACTGGAGGTACTATAGTTTGAGAGAGAATTTACAAATGACACATAATTTAATGAAGCAACAAGTGGATCAACACCATAGTGAGAGGGATTTTGACATAGGTGATTGGATATGTATGTGTTTTCAATCATATAAGTACCTCTAAATCAACATAAAAAGGTTAAAAATATTTATCCTAAGTATTATGGCCCTTATCATATCCTATAGAAAGTTGACATTGTGGCATACAAGGTGGAGCTACCTCAATTCACTTGCATACATCTTGTATTTCATGTATCTTGATTAAATAAGATAATTAGATAAAGAGTTTCTACCTACATTTAGTTACAAGAATTGGATGAATAAGTTAGTTTCATTATTGAACCTGAGGAGATCCTTCACACACACACACACTAGAATGTTTAGAACAAGAGGGATTAAGGAGTATTTAATCAAGTGGAAGAATTTGAATCATGAAGATGTAACATTGGAGGATGAAGCCATCCTACATTAGCATCGAGAGGTGATTCAATATTGAGGAAAATTATGCTTTGAAGGGGAGGGCATGCTATGCCCTTAACCTACAACATGTTTAGGAATATGTGTGGCTGACTTGTGGCTTACATAACCTTTCATATTATCTTGTCACATTTTTCTATGTTATTATTAAGGTCATCCTATGGAATAACCATGAATAAGTAGAGTATATATAGGAGGTTAGTGGTTGGTATTTGATTATTATATTGTGAATTCTTATCTTATTGAATTGTTGTGGAAGTTTCCCCCTCAAAGTGGTTTAGTCATATTTATCAAGTATTATACTCTTTCATCAATTATTATTATGGATCTATTTATTCTACTCTTAATTATGTGATATATTATTCCATTGATATGAACCATCTAAATATTTTCATTATAATTTCACTCACACACCTCATGAAATGCATATATGTATGGAAATATTATTCCATCTACTAAACCTGTGATAAATAACATATGTAAATATTGTAATCTATCAACTCATGTCATGATAAGGTCCTAATTTTTTATTTTATTTAAAATATCTAAATATTTTTATATTTCATTGATTGTTTTATATTTTTAAATTTATTTGAATAAATTCTTATGTATAGTATCAACACAAGTGAATCATGTTCATAGGGTTTCCCTTAAGTGTCATTAAATTATAGGCTCATGTTCCCACATTTTATATTACCAAAAATGGGCCCAACCAATTGGGATTAACTTTTCCTTTGTGTTCCTTAACTGCATTATTATTATTTAATTCTTTTTTAGGACCAAGTCACCTAATTAAAATTATCAATTTTTTTATCTTAGTTACATATGCATGTTTGATATGATCTTGATATATATTAAGGTGAAAAATAGCCTGTATGAATTTGTCATCAAGCATCTCTAACTCATGTAACTATTTTTTTGTTGATATTCATTATCTTTGATAATGTCCTTTAGGGAGACTTGAAAAGATGGTATCTCTAGCCCGAAAGGTAAACTAACTTTTTTTTCCATAAACCAGAGAATAGTGCAACTTTTATGTGTGTGTGAATAATTGCATGATATGCCCATAGTGAATAGGTAATTTGATTATGCCAATGTTTACCATGTTTGGCAACTATTTTAGTATTTTATCAATTAATTTGTTTGTTGTCTTGGCTTGTCATTTAACTTGTGTATAATAAGGAGTAGATAAAGTATGGAAAGTCTTATATTTATCATAAAATATCTTAACTATTTTGTTTTTAAAAGGTGATCCATTATATCTTATAATATCTAAGGGTAGTCCAAATCATGAAATGATATTTTTATTAATTAACTTACATATATATTCCTCTGTAGTTGATTGTAATGGTCTAGTCTCTACCTATTTAGTATGTCTTATCCTAATATTTTTTAGAGATTAAACAAAATGAACACAATAATATTTGTTATTATATTGAACAATGAATGTTACACGTTTATAAGTAGGGGAGATCCTAAGGATAAGGAGTATTCCCTTATCTCAATCCCTATTAAATAGTGAGTTATTAACTCATGTACAATACATAAATAACTCATACTAACACAAATATATCTATTCATGATACTAATATGAGTATTAACAACATAATTTTACTAAAATTCCCCCTTAGTAAGAACATTGGGATAAAACACTACTCAATGACTAAGCAACATGAACAGGGACCCATCAACCTATTCATGGTCTAGACACTCATGTGACTATAGAAACTACATCAATCATGAATAGGGTCCCATCAACCTATTCATGTGAATACACATTTCATGAATTGGGACCCATAAACTAACTCATGCAAACTTATCAAGGACACATATACTATAGTCTTATGGTTTGATTCTTTGCATTCTCATTGTAACAAGGGAAAATACTGTTTACAATTTTTTCACACCATATAAAATTGAAAAAAAAAAAAAATTTTGAGGACTAGGTCCTTAGTGTTTTATTTTGTATCCTCTATTAAATATCACCACCACTCGATCACAAACAACATAGACAATCTCCACTGCCACATGATATTACCCTTGGCACTAGCTAGTTTGGCACAATTGGTTGTCATTGCATCAATTGTATGTTAGTTTTAATTGATAATGTATCCATTAAAAAGAAAAAATAATCAATCATGCTTTATATACATTTATAATACACATGAACATATAAAATTGACTATAAACACTAATGATATATAAAACCTACTCTAAGATGAATTTTAATGACTTTTATAAAATTTAATTAACTATTGAACTAATGAATTTGATTAATGACACAAAAAATTTATTATATAAAAAATAACACTAGTATAAATTAGAAAAATTATTATCAACTAAAAACTATAAATGAAACTATAGACTCTTACTTTGATTTTAGAAACAAAACTATTAAAAAATACCAAAACAATCCTAAAAATACAAAACTATAAAATAAAAAACTATGTTAACTAAACATTAGTAAATTGAAATTAAGATCTATATAATAAAAACAAACTATAAAAAAAAATATAACCTAATACTGAATGTATAATATTGAGTCATTATATTTGTGAGACCCCTATTTTCATAGTGCCCACCTTAAACATTTGGTGTTTTTCACATGTCCTTTGAGATGCCTTATGATTTATTTAGACATGAGTTTTTATTGAGTGTTGGTGACTTAGACAATGAAATATAATTTTATTATGTAATAATGATTATATTCTTAGATTAGATTATTATTTTATTCATTGATATTAGTTTACTTACACTATTTGGTTGATCTTTATGATGCATATTGATTTTGTACACTAGAGCTATTGTTATTAAACATGTATTTGATTATGCATATGTTTATATTATTGGTATTAATTGATTACCATTGATAATTAATGCCTTGGATATACCATATTAATGTTGTGTGGATTGAGATCACTTGTATTGTTATATTTTGTAACTTTGACTATCTAGGGTCAAACATTTTATGTGTGGAATATTGTGCAAGTGACAATAGAGGCTGACAGGAGAAATATGAATGTTGGGCATGAACAAATCATAGGTTAAGTGGTGACACATTTAATTGACATTAACATGATCAATTTAACCCTAAATTGAGATGGGTCAATATAGTATAGGGTTAATAATATATAAATGAATAAACACAAGGGTGATAAATAGATCTATAACATGCCAATTAATTTTCAAACTTAGATAAACAATGTTCTAAATTTATAATACTAATATATGCTAAAAAATGGAAAGTATAAATATTGATTGATATTGAAATAAATTATAAATAAGATTACTTAGCTAGTTTATTGTGTGCATACAGATCTAGGCTAAAATAAGTTGGAAGTGGACTAGATCAAAATCCTAGAATAATCATCATATTCTATAAATTTGCATTATGTGGCCTTAGATGCTTGCATAAGATTTGGATAGTTGCATCAACACTATTGTTTTACTTTGACAACTATTTATAGTATGAAATATCAACTATATCTAGGTGTGATCACCTAGAACCTTTTGAGCTTTCTATCACCTTTATGTGGTGTGTTCAGATCTTGTGCATAGGATGTTGTTTTTGTCAAATGATCAAACCCTAATTTTGTCACCCTTGGAGTGACTATGAGAAAAATGGGTCAGTGGGAACATGGTGTTAATATACCCCAAGGAATCATATGTCAATGGGTGATAGCTACATATGTAATACTTTGAAGAGGGCATCAAACGTATGTAGTTTTCCCTTACATGTTTGTTTATGTGTGTATCAAGATGCAAAGTGTGATAAGAAAGTACATAAAGTGACCTAGCTTGTAACTTGGAAAATATGGCCCATGAAAGACTCATTCAGTACTTCAGACATGTATATGGTATGTACCTATTAATGATATTGAAATAAGAAAGATTAGGTAGGATTTACTTGAATTCTTGATTAAGTGTTCTTGGTAAGTTTCCTTGTGAGTTGTCAGGTTTGTGTTAGGTGAGGAATGAATGAGGGTTGCTATTATATATATATATATATATATATATATATATATATACCTTTTAGAAATATATCACATAAAATAACTTAGGCTAACCATAGGGATTTGTTTCATTTATAATTTTAATGACTTTAGGGTATTGGACACTTAGTTTGACACAAGACACTAGAATCGACGTAGGTATCTGACTAGGACACAAGTGTCCAAGAAGATATAAAATAGGTACAAGTTAAAAAGGACAAGGAAGATATAATAATTAGGTTAATAGGATTTTGAGTAGTACACAAGGCTTGGCAATCAAAATAACATATGGTCAAACTAAGAGATAAGAAATATGCACAAGAGAGAGTGGATATGAGCCTTTCGACAATAGGAAGGTCTTATAACTGAAGAATACAACCATGAGAATTACTTGATAAGTATACAAGACTAAGGTGCTATATAAATCAGATTTAGTGTTTACATATTCCCATCCTTTAATATAGTAATGTAATTACTGTTTTGAAGGAAAATGAATGTGTACCTAGGTGTGTATAACATACCTTGTCTTTGCATGAGACTTGCTTGAGTTATTTACTAGTGATTGAATTGTAACCAAGAGCACATTAAAATATATAATCAATGCATAAAATCTAGAATTTAAAGAACTTAAAATGCTTGAAATTGAAGAGATCATGGTTAGGAGTACACCTATATATTTATGTAACCATCTTACCTTTAAATAATTTTATTTGAAGATATTCTTTATTCTGAAGCTTTGGAGCTAAGATTAGGAAAATATTAAATCCTAAAAGTGAAAATATATATAAATATTTGTGGGTAACTTGACCCCAACCTTGGAGAAAAGGTGACTTTACACCCAGTAGTTGATTTTAGCTCAACTATGCAACCCAATCATACTTATAACCTAGCGAGAATGAGTGATCCAAGTAAACTCATACTATAAATATGGTACAAGTGGATGATTTGATTAATACATATTATAAAATTGATAATATTGGGTGATGTAATCACCTTAACCTTTCCAAAAGTAAGCCAACTACTGTAGTATATTAGTTCAATAATAATACGTAAAATTCTATCTTGGTGTAGGCTAAAGTCCATAGAAGTATTTGAAACATGAAAGCTAAAAGCTGATATGATTTTGCAATTTAAGGTGTTCTTTTAGATGAAATATTCACCTCATATATGTCTCAAGATGAAACTTAGGTATAACAATGGTACCAATATATATAATGTTTCCAAAAGTGTGTGTCTAAATCATATAACCATGTAATCCGATCAATTTGAAATTTTACAAGTGTTGAAGACATGTTCCCATAACTTTCCTCTACTAAAATCTAAAACTATAGACTGGTATAAGTTTGGAGAAATTGTTTCAATAACATGCCCCCAATGTACTCTAAAAATACTGAATATCAAATAAGTGTGTAAGTCATCCCTTTTTGGCATGACCCCACTGAAATATGAAACTATAAAGGTGTAAAGTCCATGCCTTCATGACATGTTCCCACTGATACACCCCATTTTAAGGTGAGGGGAAGCAGAAACTAGTAATAAAATTACCTCAAAAGGATAATATAAGTGTATAAGATGTGAATGTATCATGTAACATATAACAATAGCATGGATAGGTATATTTCGTAATGAGGTACATAATATGTGCTCACATCAAATACTAATATGAATGATGTGAATCATGAAAACATCTAGAAAGTAATAGTAACATATCAACAAAAAAATAAAGTACACACACAAGAACACTAAAAACTATTGGTCTAAGGAGACCTAAAATAAGGGGAACATGTTTAAATGCCACACAATTAAAGGGACATGACTTAGTAAAATGCCCATAAATCAAGAAACAACATATTTAAATGTCAACATACAACAAACAATGATGTATGGAAATATCATAATAAGAAAACATAGGCATGGGGACCACAATCAATGGAGAATATTAAAATAATTGAATAAACAATATAATGTAAGACAAGACACTTAAATAAGTGCATAAAATGGAAAACATATAACATAAACAACCATCACAAACATATCATACTAGTCCCTGGATATAGATATTAGTAAAAAATGTTAAGTACGTAACATATCAAGTACACTATGAAAGATATAATCATGGATAAAGGCATGTGTAAGTATATAAGCTCAAACATGATAATGGAAATGATAATAGAATAATGTGACCTATATGTATCATGACCAAATAAGTGGATTCCCCTAATGTCTAAATGACATGAGTAGAGGGAAGGCCCAACATCCAAAAGTGCATATATCATGTGCATGGTTATGTATTATCACACTCAAAATATGCATGAAACACATGTATATATAAATATATGATACCCTATCCATCAACATGTAATTAACAACATAGATGCCAAGGAGCGAATAAAACATGTAAAAGATGAAAATATATTGGATTTTTGACTCTTTTATTTTTTTTGGTATTTTAAGATTATTTAATTTTTTGGTATTTTTATCATAATTAAAATGTTTTACCCTTATTTTTTATTATTTGCACTATTTGGATTATGGTTGGATAATTAAAAACATTGCATGTCCTATTTCTCCTCACAATTTACTTATGAAGTAGAAGAATTATTTCCATCATGTTGAATATGGATCAATTTGCACTCATAAGAAAAGAAGATACCTTATTGATTTTGGTCAATTTTTGCTTCCATTTGGTATAACCAAAGAGCTCCTAATATGAATGCATATTTATATTTTTATGGCATAGCCCAAAACCTCATTTGAATCACTTTAAGACCACAAGAAATTGGTATTGTTATGTTTCCCAAGGAGTCTTTCCAACTTCATTTATGTTTCAAGTCTTTTAGATTAAAATAAAGTTACTGCAACCATATTACATTGCAAGTGGTTTTTTGTGTATTATCATCATGGTCATGCCAAAATTAATCACCACCCATGAATAATGTGATTATTAGATTTTATTGGAGTGGATGCTTTTTGATTTGTGCAACTAGAGGAGGTTTTTGTGGATGTGTATCCTATATTGGTCCCATATTTTATAATGATTTTAAAGATCCATATAAATGTGAGGAACACCACATATTTGATCATAATGTTCATTTGGTACCTTATCTTCCTCATTTATATGTGGAATGAAACTTTTGTATTTGGAAGGAGATATGTTAAGTTTGTTTCTAAGCATGGGTATGAATGACACATATGTATGAAAATCCAATTATAAGTAGGCGAATGATTCATATTATTTATGTAATAATATTTCCATTAATGGGGAAATAAAACCTCAAATAAATATGAATTATAATTCCAAATTTGAGGGTCTAAATGCTAATGCATATGATGTACTTTTTAATCAAATAACATAATCTTGAAGGGATTCATCATAATGTTGTTTGAAATTATGTAAATGTAAGTCTAGGAACCTTGTGTATGTTAAAAGTAAAAAAGAATACATCCTATAATTTTGAAAAATTAGTTATTGACATTGTTGTTAAGCTATGTAACCAATTTTGAGCTTCATTGGTGATACTCATATGAAAGGATTTTAGCAATAATTTATCATCTTTAGCCCATTGACCAAAAGAATGTACATACTTAATAATGTGCTCAAATGGATATTTATGATGATAAAAAGTGGTAATTATTGTAGTTAAAACCTTTAAGATAAGGATATTCAAGTATACATTATTCAATCGGTTGATTATGGAATGAGGTAATATTTGTGTTGGCATTATGATAAGTCATTTAAATTTGAAATATATAAATTTGTATTTGAAGCTCTCCAATAAAAATAATCATGGATATGATATCATCACTAGGAATGGTGGTGCTTAGAAGAAGTGTTATCATTAGTTCTAATCCATCACTTATTTTAAATTTAGGCATATTAGTATTATCATCCTCATGAATAATAAGTGTAAGATTGACATCACTGAATTTAGGGTATGAAGGTAATGGTATTGGATTTTAAAAAAATGGAAATTTTAGTATATATTTTGATAATATATAATGATATAAAGACTATAATTTGAGGCATATTTTCCAATTTAGGTTTGTAATACAGCCTTATTCATGCTGGCTGAATATTATTGAGCAAAAATTCCACCTTGTCATTATTTACGTATCAAATTTTTTTAATATCAAATGAATGAAAAAGTAAATCATCACCTTAAATAAGGTTGATATTATTTGGAAATATGGGAATTATAGGAGTTTGAATCAATGTTATTTTAATAAAATGTCCTTTTTTATTGGTTTGTAAATCATCCATGATATCCTTATGGATTTTATGAAAGCTATCATGATCGAATGAAGGAACATTTTTTCTCATGTGTAATCAATGGGTGTAGAAGATAACTAAAAAGATGGTATATCTTCCTTGAGAGTATTAAAATGATATCTTAGGATGGAGGTGTCATAGACATGGTTAAAGGGATGATATATACCACCATTCAAAGATCTAATATGGCATGCTTGGCCATTGGGTAAAATACAAAAATAATCAATTTTTATTCCTTCCTTGATAAAGAGTTTTTGAGTTTCATAATCATAGTCATCAAAAAAATATATATCATCGATGATGAAGGAAATAAAGTAAATAAAAATTAGGGAAAAAAAGGTGATGAACATAGATTATGGAACACTTATTTGATAAGCTATATCATAGGTTGGGTTCACCAAATGTTTAACCCTAATTTGAGATGGGTCAATATAGTATAGGGTTAATAATATAGAAATGAATAAGCATAAGGGTGATAAACAAATCTATAGAAGGCCAATTAATTTAAAAACTCATATAAATAATGTTTTGAATGTATAATACTAAAATATGTTAAAAATGAGAAGTATAATTATTGATTGACATTGTAATAAATAAAAAATAAGAGTACTTATATGGTTTATTGTGCACATGCAAATTTAGGCTGAAACATGCTGAAGGTGGACTAGATCAGGATCTTGGGACAATCATCATATTCTATAAATTTGCATTCTATGGCTTTGAACAATTATGTTATATCTGAATGGTTATGTTGATACTACTATTTGCCTTAAATATATGTGTCTAGTATAGAATATCAATTGTATCTAGGTGTGATAACCTAGAAATTTATGGGTTTTCTATTGCCTTTAATTTGGTGTGTTTAGATCTAGCACATAAGTTTTCACTCCTTTTTAAATGATCAAAACCTAGATTTCTCACCCTTGGAGTGACTTGCAAAAATAGGTTAGTGGACACATGGTGTCGAGTTACCCCAAAGACCCCTATATCAATGTGTGTTGCCTACATAATGAATACTATGAAGAGGGCCTCAAAGTTATGTAATTATCCCCTACATGTTATATTGTGTGTGTATCAAGATGCAACATGTGATAAATAAGTACATAAAGTGACCTCATTTATAACTTAAAAAATATGGCTCATGGGGTGATCATTTAGTATTTTATACCTATAGATGGGTTGTCCCTATGATTGATGTTGAAATATGAAATAATAAGGAAAATTTACTCACTTGGATGCTTGATTGATGATTTTGGTAAGTTTCCTTGTGAGTTGTTAGGTCTATGCCATTTGAGGAATGAATGAGGGTTGATATTATATATATATATATCAATCCATTTTGGAAATATCTCACATAAAATCAATTAGGTTGACCACAGGGATACATTTCATTTATAAATTTGGTGGCTTTAGGGCATTGGACACTTAGTTTGGCATAAGAAACTAGCAATAATGTAGACATCTAGATGGGACACAAGTGTATACAAATCTATAAAATAGGTATAGGTCTAAAACTTATAGAGGATGATAATAAGCATGTTAATAACATTTTGAGTAGTACAAAAGGCATGGTAATTAGGATAACATATGGTTAGACTAATAGATGAGTAATAGGCATAATATATATTGAATGTGAGCCTTTAGGTAGCATGGAGATCTTAAAATTGAAGAGTAAAACCATGACAAGTATTTTCCAAGTATACAAGATTGAGGTGCTATTTAAATAAGATTTAGTATCTACATGATCTAAACCACTCCTTGGACCTTTTTGTGGACCTAGCCGAAGTGTAGATGTCCTTAACCTATTTAACACTATTTACCCCTTAGATACTATTCAAACCTTTCATTCTTAACCTTAGGATTTCTCTTTAAAATTTATTTCATTCATAGAGTATTTTGTAAGCCACTTAAGTGGCCCCATTTGACTCAAAACTTGGATGGTTTGGAAGATCCAAATTTTTAGTGTTATAAAGTAGGTTTTAGATATTTTGTGATGATATTTATGTCTTTGGACAAATAATAAGGTTAGAGAGTATTTATAGGAGCCTTAGAGGAATTAGAGGAAGCCCATGTGCCATTTATGGCATGAGATAATGGGTTTATTTATGAGGTATGGACTTGCGTGCTTTCTCACATGGGCTTGTAAGTAGAGTTATGGAGATGGATGAATTTTAAACCATGAGCCAAGGGATGAGAAGGGACACATGTCACCTTCACATTATATTTTAGAGAATGGATTTGAGCTTATATGAGGAAAGAAATCCTTACCTGAGAGGATTTTTTCTAATTTTGGAAAATTAAGATTGGATGAGATAAGGAGAAAGAGGGGGAGGATCTTGATGAAGAGATTAGAGAAGGAGGAGCTTATCCATTTCCCTAAGTTTGAAAGAGGTTTTCTTGAGTGGATGTAAGAAAGAACTAAGGTAGGGTTCCATGTTTTATTTGTTTTAATTTTATTTAAATTAAACTTATATTTCTTCTTTCATTTTTTTACAAATTTTTAAGAGGAGCAAGGCCTCTTTCTTAATTTATATTCCATGGTTATAACTTTTTGTCATGCTTGTTGGGACAATTATTTTAATCACTTCTTGTCAACGTGAATACTAGTCTTGCCAACATCATAGCTACATAAGTGTTTCCTACTCAACATTTGGAGACTCAATTAAATGTATACCATTTGGTTATAGAAAAATTATTATTATTTTTTTTCATGCTTCATGGTCCTCAATAGATGAGCTACTAGTAGGGGTGGTCATCCTACAAATCCACTCCTTCATCCTGAACTTCCTCATGAATTTCACTATCCTAAGCCTATCTTGACATCTGAGAATCCTAAATAAGAACTTGAAGAGCAAGAAGGTTTTTAAAATCAAGAAAAAGAAGAGTGTGAATAGGAATTTGAAGGCAATATGGCTAGGCAACATGTTTTCCTAGATTTCAATACTAAAAATCCCATAAACTTTAATGCTTATGATGATATCCATCCCAATGCCACCAAGAGTGTTTCCACTTTCAATGGGGAAGGTATGATCACCCCAAGTGAGAATATTATATACATATCTAACTTTTATAATTTCCATAATGTCATTTAAGTCAAAATAGTTGTTAGATTGATTGTCGTGTCTCTTAGGGGAAAATCCCTTGATTGGTATAAAACCTTGCTAGGAGGATGCATCACTACTTAGGATGAGTTTGGAGAATTTTTGACTCAAATGTTTGAGGATAGAAGTGATCATACATCACTGATCCATCAATTGAATGTGATTCAAAGAGGGCCTAAGGAATCAAGGCATGATTTCAATGAGAGGTTTCAAAGGACGTGGAATAGGATGCCACCTCTCATGAGACTACCTAAGAGATATTAGGACTGATATAGCTATCATGTTTCAATCCATGGGAAGATATGATTTACCTGATGCCTATGATATAGCTATTAGAGCTGAGAATGGTTTGATTTAAGCCAATAAACCTCCACCAAAAGTCTTAATACCTATTTTGCCTAACATGCTTATTACTCCTCTAAGCCTTACTCTATTTATAAATCTAAAAAATAATTCCAAAGATACTCTAAATAAATTAGATGATGTCATTGATTGGTAAGCAAAGTTTAAGGCCTTAGAAGCTCAAATTAGGCAACCAAATCAATAATTTAAAGCTCACCAAAACATGTATTACCCTCTTTAAGAAAATAAATTTCCACCTCAACATAATTTTCAAGGGAGGGGATAAGGTCAACCTAATTTCAATATGTTTCCTCATGTATATGATCTAAATTATGCTCTCACCATAAGAGCCATGGTTCCAATCCATAACAATTTGGTTCATAGTGAAGAATGGCCAAATTCTTGGGGAAACCTCAAGGATAATACATGAATGTTAATGAAGGTGAAGGATAGTATTTATTAGATCAAAGAGTTCCTACTCACTTGATAGTAGAAGATGAGATCTCTATGCAAGCGTAATTAAATGGAGAGTGTGGTAGTCAAGGAGTGAGCTTAGTAAACTTCCAAGTGGAAGACAAATTTATCTTAAACAAAAGCACCTTAGTTGCAACCAGCACAAGGTCAAAGGGAAGAGCTTTGGGAGATGTTAAAGATGTGGATATAACTCCAAACAATACTCCTTGAAGGCAACAAGGTAAAAATACAAACATGACAACCTATACAAGTACTACACCTCTTCAAAATCAGAACTTAGGAAGGGTGACCCAAACTTCATTGCCTCAAGCTCAAGGTATTTCATTGCCTCATAGGATGTAAGAGAGGGTTAATGTTTCTAATTTTAATATCATTGACTCTTTGAATAACACAAAAATAAGTACTCTTTGGGAAGTAATCTACATGCTCGATCAAAAAGAGTTACTCCAAGAGTAGCTATCCCAACTCCATATCAGCCCCCAACCAATCAAGCATGGTGGTGTAGCTCTAAAAAATGAACCTATTTATATTTTTTAAACCTCCACTAAATATAAAAATCTCCCATCTTTCTATCTCAACCTCATTATGGGAGACAAGCTAGTTAATAATTGCATTGTGGATAGTGGCAAAAACACTTTAGTTATGCCTAAACTATTTGCAGACAAGTTGGGCTTGATGTATGAGCCATATATCAAACAAAGGTTTGAAAGTGTTCTTTCATGATTGCTCAAGATTTCCAATTTTCCAAGATATAGTGGTGGTAGATCTGTATGCACATTTTGCCAATTGCCTAAAAAGAGACTTCATTACCAAGTTAGGTGGATATGTTGATGCTAATTAGTCCTTCTTGTATTTTATAATAAGGTATGGATCTAAGGTGACCATAATAACACAACCATTATCCAAGTTACACATTTAAACATATGTGTAAACTAGTTCCAATCTGAATTATAATATCAATGAGTAAGAGGAACATGACATAGATGATGGATTATCCTTACCTCTTGAAGGTATTTTTGACCTTTTATTAGATGAATATGGTAATGATACTTATGAACATGACCTATATGCTTTCATGGAAGAGACTAATTCTGGGGTGTATTGATTACATGAGGAAGGAACACCTATACCTTCACTTACTAAGGAGGATAATGAGAGTGATGGAATGTGGAAGATGTTTTTTGATGATTTAAGGAGAAATATAGGTGTAGGATCTAGTGTTATGTTAGTTTATCCATATAAACATTACTATTACTCTTTATATATACCATTTTAGTTGTACCTATAATGTGAATGAATATGAAGGTTTGATTCATGACCTTCAATGGGCAAAGAGGAAAGGAATCAAGAATTTGCAAGTATATGGAGATAATGAACTGCTTATGCACTAAATAAGGAATATGAGTGTTGTCAAGAACCCTTTGATTAAGTATTACAAGCATAGGTTGTGAGATTTACTTCAAGACTTTAATTCATTCAAAAGACAACCCATCCCAAGAGAATAAAATAAGCATGCTGATAGGTTAGCTGCTATATGGGCACAATTAGACACATCTACTAGCATAAGGGAATAAGGAAAATAATCACATATCAAGGTCATTTTGAGACCTTCCATTCCTAATAATGAATTATTTTTGTAGGTTTTTTATAGTGATAATCATATTGTATAATTATTTCAAAATGAAGTTGAGTTCTCAAAAAATCAAAAGAAACTCCATGATCAATATGAGAATCAAATTGTACAATTGAGAACAAACAAGCTACCTAAAGGATTGGTCATTCTAGAGAGAATATTTAATGAATATGAAAAAAGGAACATAGAGAATGTGATAATTTCTACAAAGGAAGAAATTTATGAAAGAGTTTTAAACTGTAAGGACAAACTCCTCAAACTAGGAAAGGTATGCTCCCCATTTGAAAAACAAGCATTCATTAACTTGTGTAGAGAGTTCCATGATATATTTTCTTAGGAATATAAATATATAAATGGGTTTTACCATAGTATAGCCCAAAATACCATTGGATTATCACTTGGAGTCAAACTAGCTAGGAAAAAATAAAGGCCTATTAACCCCAAAGTTGAACAACTCATGAGAATGAAACTCACCAAACTCATTGAATCTAAGATAATCTTTCCTATCAAGCATTAAAATTGGGTAGCTAACATTGTTCCTTTTATAAAAGAAATTGGGTAAATAAGATGTTGTGTGGACTTTAGAGACATCAATATAGTGTCACTCAAATACCATTACCCCTTACCTCCTATGGATCAGATTTTGCAAGTTGTTTCAGGTTCCCAACACTTCTCACTCCTAGATGGATATTCTGGTTATAATCAAATTTTAGTGAATGAAGATGGTCAATTCAAGTCAAAATTTATGACAACATGGGGAAATTTGATTATCGGAAGATGCCCTTTGGTTTGTCAAATGCTGGTGTTACTTTTCAAAGGGCAATAGACATGGATCTCAAATGTCTAATCAATGAGATGTTGCTAGTGTATCTAGATGATATAACCATGTTCTCAAAGGATGAAAATGACCACATGAAATATCTAAGTTAAGTGTTTTAGAGGTGTAGATATTATGGGGTGTCTCTTAACCCAAAAAAGTACATCTTTGCTATCCATGTAGTTAAGCTTCTAGGTCACATTGTTTCCAAGGATGGCCTAGCAATTGAACCTAAAAAGATAGAGGCTATTCTAGGCCTATCATTTCCCTTAAACAAGAAAGTAATCCAAAGTTTCTTAGGAAACATAAACTTTGTAAGAAGATTCATACTTGGTTTTGCATCTTTGGTGAAGCCTATCATAACCATGCTCAAGAAGAATTAGGTTTTCACTTAGACTGAGGAAGGTAAGAGAAATTTTGAAGCCATCAAGCAAGAAATTGCACAAGCTCCCACTCTTTAAAATAATAATTTTGATAAATATTTCATGTTATATAAATTTTATAACCTTGACACTATCTCAGCTATGCTTATGCAAAAGAATGATGAGGGTGTTGAATAACCTATTACATTCTTTAGTCAAAGTTTGGAGGATTATGAATTAAAATATATATTTGTGGAGAAACAAGTCCTTATATTGTAAGAGGACTAAATAGGTTTAGACAGATGGTTTAAAATAATAGGATTCACATCATGGTCTCTCATCCTAGCACTAAGGAGTTCCTATTGAGTAAAGACCTCAATGAAAAGAGGGAAAGGTGGATTACAAAGGTAATGGAGTATGATGTTGACATCAAGGTGACCAAGTTGGTAAGAGGTAAGGATATTTGTGAGCACTTGGATTCATATCTCCATGAACCAAAAGAGGAAGTTTTAGTCAATCAAGACTACCCTCAACCATCTGGTCTCACACCTCTACAAAGCTGGACATAAGACATAATCAGATTCCTCTAAAATGGTGAGTATTCTAATGGCTTGAGCAGATCCAAAAGAAGGTATTTTAGATTGAAAACTATCCCTTATTGTCTTGTAGTTGCTATACTTTTTAAAAGAGATATAAATGGTGTATTTTTGAGATGCATTGACAATGACTAGTTTGGAGTGTTAATTTAAAAGTTTCATAATGGAATAACAAGAGGTCATTTATATCCAAGGACCATAGATACAAAGATCATGAGGGTAGGATACTATTATCCTAGCCTCTTTAAATAATTTTATGCTTGGGTAAGAAAGTGTGCTCAATGTGCTTTCTTTATAGGAAAACAAAGGCTTATAACTCTCCTATTAAGACCTATTAAAGTAGATCAACCATTAATGCAATGGGTTCTTGACTTCACTGACATGATCAATTCTCCATCAAGTTCTCACCACAAGTGGATCCTTATAGCAACTGATTACTTTAAAAGATGGGTTGAGGTAGTTGCATTGAAGGAAGCCAATGAGATTTCTATTTTGGTGTTCTATGAAAGCATTTCTATAAGGTTTAGAACTACTTCTACCAGCATTTTAAACAATGCACTTGATTTCATGGGTAATAAGACAATTGATTAGGCAAATAGCTATGGTATATATTTGAGTACATCATCCAACTATTATTATCAAGGTAATGGGTTGGTTGAGTCTACTAATAAGAACCTAATCAAAATCATCAAGAGGACTTTGGAGAGTAACCAAAGAGCTTAACACACTAATTTAAAGATAATCGTATGGGCTGATAGGATCACACCCAAAGGGTCAAAAAGTAACTCTCTTTTTGTTCTTATTTATGGGAGGTAAGCTAGGCTGTCCATATCCCAAGAGCTACCTAACTTATAGCTGGGACATATGTTAGAATTACCTAAAAACACTCCAATGGAAGTGAGGTTGATAGATTTGATGGAGCTGCAATGATGATAAAGCCATGGAGAATCATCAAGTGATAATTAAGATGTAATTTGATAATAAATAAACTCCAAGAGTATTCAAGGAGGGTTATATTATACTAAAGTGGGATGAAGATATAGCAAAACTAGGGAAACACACTAAGTTTGGCACTTTGTGGAGTGGGACATACATCATCATCAAGTGCAAGCAAAACAATTCATTATATTGGAAAGAATGAATGGGGAGGAGTTATTTATCCCTAAATGGGATCCACTTGAAACCCTGCTATTAATGATATGAAGGTTAGTCATGTACATAGTAGGTTAGGTGTGTTGTTTTGAGTCTTTTGTGTCTGTTTTCCCTAAATATGTTGAGCATAATGTGTGCTTTTTTCTTGTTGTGTGTTTGGTGTGATTTTTAAATATTTAAAGGGAATATTAGTTATATATTTTAGCATAAGAGTGAATCCATTTCCCAATGGAAGGAGAAGGCTACTAGTCCATTAGCATTATAGGCATGTTACCCCTATGAATCACTAAGAATGTAAACCAAATTTTGACCCTAAGTGAAAATTGGTCACCCTCTCTAGAATGAAACATCATAGGGTTTTCAAATATTTGTCATGGTCTTGTCATGGTCTAAAGTGGTCTTCAATAGTCCCATATGGTCATATGTGTCCTTATCTAGTCTTGTCTAGAGTTTGGTCTTATGTTCATTTATCTAGTCCTATGGTCAAGTAAAAGTTCTTGGAATGGTAAAAAATAGTCAAAGGTTTAATATAATTAAAATTAATTATAAAAATTTATTAAGGTGTATTTAATATCATATCACTATGCACTAACCTTTTATTTGACCCTCATATGCAAAAATCACATTTTGGCCACCTTTTGGCTCATGTGGAAGAGTTGGATGTGATATTACAAGAAGATAAAATTTAAATAAGATTAAAAATTCCCTTGATGTCAAATATTGGTTAGATAATGTTCAAGGATAGTCAGGGTCTGACAACATTTTTAGTTCAACATCTAAACTTAGAAAAAGGATATTTTATAAGTACTTGTACGGCCTTTCAAGACAATTTTTAGTTTTAAATGGCTTAGAAGCATCCCTTGGGATCTCTCAAGTAATTTTAAATATTTGGACAAAGTTTTAAGTTGAAATAAAACTCCAAAAAACTTTTTACCTCCATCACTACCTTCACAAGCTCATGAAGGCAAATTTAAATTGAATGGTATGACCAAGAGAGAGAGAGTGGGGATCTAAAAATTTGGAAAATTTTATGGGTTTTAGTAATATTTAAATTAGTGGCATTTTTTTTAGATTGTTGGCTTGTTATTTATGAACAATTGCTAAGAGTGACAATAGGTCACTATGGCTTATCCATTTGAGAGGGGCCTGTTCTAGCACGTATTTATCCACTTCATAAATTTATGGAGAGGAATGGTTTTTATGGATGATTTTATAGGTAATGTATCTCCTTTTAATTGTGGTTTCATCAACCAACTCACCTCTATGAGGTGATTTCATTTGGAAGAAGAGTGTCTTGGTGTATAAGGCGTTTCAATGGATTGTACTAGAATTATCTATTTTTTTTCATTATGGTCAATATAATAGGTTTATAATGCTTAATTACTCACTAAATATACCTAAATTTCATGTATTCCATGTAATTTTGTTTGAGATGTGTTTCTTGGTCCTAACCTTCAAGTGTTTGCTCCTTGGAGGCATAGTTTGTGTTTGAACAGTCCACTAGAGGTTTTATTATAAATATGGGATAAAATTAAAATTATAGATCATGTTTTGAGGTTATTATATGATATTTTACTCTTGGAAGTAAATAAAAGTGAAGGTTAGAGTGTAAATACACACTTTTCAATGAGGATCACAAGTGTTTCCTTCATATGTGGTTGCATGAACTATAGAGTGTTTTGAAGATGATCATTACTCATGGAATAATCTATCACATATCTTAATACACTCACATGCTCTTAAATACCTCACTACCATCACCAAGTCTATTCTAGTTGACTAAATGCTCCAAGACTATAGACATACATTTTTGCATTGGTTGACTGTACTTATAATCCATATAAATTAGTCAGGTGGGTTGAAGATGAATATGATCATATATATACTCTATAAACCATTGAGTAATTATATAAGGATGTGTAATAGTTTGAAAATGTTGATAAGTTCAAAAAACCTTTGAGGAATGGCTTTGTATCACTAAATAGTCAAAAGGTGACTTACATGCCCTATGCATATAGGTCCTCATTTTGGACTAAAGACACATAAAATCAACATTATAATAGTCTCAAACATAGAGAGCCTAAACCCATTATAATCACATAGTGATACAAGCCCTTCAAGGAGCAACTAGGTCACTTGCAAGTGAAATATGATAATAGACTAAGTTAATAGTCTAAGAGACTACTTACAACACGATACAGAATAAACAAATGCAAATATGGTCTAGAAGTGTCACAAAAATATAGGAATTTATAGACCCTACATATAAAATGATTGATTTACCTATAGTTTAGATATCTTCGGGCATTTGGATAAGTTAAAATACTAGGTTCAAGCATTCAATATGAAGTCAAGTGACCCCTAACAAGTACTTACAGGCTGCAAGGTAGTGATAGGTTGGTTCAAAATTGAAGGAAAGGAGATGAGGTGTATGAAAGAATTTGAAACCTAATTAAGACTACATAAAAGTTCAAGAACATTAAAAATATTAGTGATGAGAGGGTAATTTATAAACCCCATGCATAGTCAATACCCTAAAGGTAAGATACATGCCTATTTAATGGATCAACATAGTTTTAAACCTAAGGAAAAGAGAAGAGTAGTATTGAAAGGACCCTAAAACCAATTAATATTGATCCATTTTCAAAACCAAGAGAATATCACTGATGTAAAGGAGAGATCTTGGAACTGCTAAGCATAGTCAAGTGACCCTAATAAGCACCTACATGCCTATGTCAAGATTAAGCCATTTTCAAATGCGAAGAGTTAGTAGAGTGTGTTGGAAAGTGTTTGAACCTATTTTGGGATCTAAAAAAAGTTTAAAAGATAAAATAAGATGAATGGTTTCAAGTTAAGGTCTCAAATCTAGAGAATACAGTCATGATCCCTAGAGGCACCTACAGGCCACAAAGAGAACACAGGGTAGTTTTAGGCCTAAAGTGAAGAAAAAATGTATGGATGGAGTTATAAATCCTATTGAAAGACTTAAAATATTTCATAATTTTTTTTAAACCAAATTAAAATTGAATAAAATGGATCAAACTAAATTCTAAACCTCATACACATTTATATAAAAACCCTACAGTTACACTCATCACTTACAACTAGTCACGAGGTAAGATTGAGTTTTGAGGGTCCTATAGGTATGATCATGCTTTAGAAATTAGTAATTATTTTTTTAATGATTATGATAAACAATACATGGAAAATTAAAATTCATAATGATAGCGGACATATCCATTGTTTTATCTCAGACTTGGCCCACTCCTTTGACAAAGGGCAATCTTGAGACCAAGGGTTCTATTTGAGATTAAAGGCATAAAAAAAGTATGCCAAACTTCATGAATATCATTTATGTTAATACATAGTCATGTAAAAGGTATCCATACAATTTGAAGAGGAATAAACACTTAGTTTTCAACTCAAGTGCCCTTGAGGGCTAGTAAAGAGATTACAAGCCTAAACCTCAAGACCCCTAACCAGTATACCAAAAGCATATATAGGGGTAAAAATGACTAAAAAGTCATGTGAAATAATGAGAGGATTTTTTTTATAGGTTTATTAACCTTTAATATTAGTTATATGAAGTTTTGAGGCCCAAACCCTAATTTGGACCTATGTCAAGCTCAAGAAACACTAGGACTGTTACTTGAGGAACAACTTTAGATGCTCATACCATAGCTCACACTTTGAATGGAAGGATTATAAATTTATTATACTTTATGAGATTATTAAATAAGGTTTTACAAGTGGAATGAGGTCAATTTATTATTTATTCTTTATGAACAACCATTAAGACCCCAAATGGTCTTAAACCCCTCTAAAACCCTAATAGTGACTAGTCAAGGGAAAAATACCTTAAAAGCACATATAATTCCATATTTTGATCTTGAAACCTATTTTATGTTGTTTATGAATAAAATAAGGTCATACACATGTATTTTATTTTGATGTCACTTGTACAGTTTGTCACAAATGCCTTATTTTACATGTTTTGAATGTTTATAGGTGTTATGAGAAGGTTATAACTTCCAAATATTTGGATGGAGTAATTTGGGATGTGTATTAGATATTAAATTCTAAAAAATTTCACATTATATTATTTAAGTGGTCAAACTAGGCCCATTTTCCAGAGAGGTTCAAAATTAAGTTAGGTAACAAGGGGATTTCATGGTTTGCATACTTCCATAGGGTATAAAGACCTGAAAATTGACATGGAGGTTATTTATGGCCTAGGAAAAGTTAATAAAATTATTTTGGGTGATTTCAAATGTGTGGAAGATGTTTGGAGCAATAAAATAGGGTCCTAAGCAAGGAGGCATATTTGAGGCTTAATTCAAGAGAGAGAAGGTAGAAAAGATGGACTTCCACTCAAATTCAGAAGATAAAATTTGACATGTAGATATAAAGAAATAATAGGTATTATAATATTCAATTATTTTCCCAATATAATTAGTGAAACTCCCTATACAAGGAGGTTTATAGGTTTTTAAGGCTACAAGGAAACTAGGCCTAGTGAGGGCTTAAAGAGTAAAATGAGTTTTTGGGAGATGATACAAGAACCAAAATGATTTTTTTAGGAATGATAAAATATTTTAATACAATTAATGGAGATAGTATGACTTAGAGAAGATAAACTTGAATTTTGGGCCACTTGGACCAAGCTAGGCATGGGAAATGAAGAGTTTCAAGACGCCTATGCACATGAATGATGGAATTTCAAATCATAGGAGTTTAATTAGAAATGAAATATGTATAATGAGTTTCTTGAGGTAATTTAACGTAAATTAAATGATTTTAAAGTCCATTTGTCTCTCCTTACATGCAAAGAAGGGTAGTTTTCAAGGAGTTAGTTAAGGTGTCAAGGTAATTTGTAACCCCTACACCACATGGAGGGTCAGAACAAATTGAGGAGTGAGACACATGGGATTAGAGGTCTATTTTAACTATATCATAACTCCCTTTCTCTTTTTAACTCATGAAGACACTTTTCAATCTTCTCCTATTATGCCCTTCTCTCTCTCTCTCTCTCTCTCTCTCTCTCTCTCTCTCTCTTCATACTCCTCTTTATAAACAACCAATTTTGGCTGAGCTTTTAGAATCCACATAGAGTATGATAAATCCCTTATAGTTTAATTAATTTTTTTTGATTTGAATAAATATTTCAATCTGGTTTTGATTTCATAACGTCTTGTCTAAGTATGTGAAGTAGTGCATAGTTGAATGATAAGTGATAATCATTTATCCTTGTGTTCATCCTACTCTTTCATGTTTTGTGCAAGTAATCTAATCTCTAAAAAGTCACATGAAGTGTAGTTAGTGTTTTTGTATGTATTTAAGTTTAGGAAAGGGTAATAGTGTCCATAATCAGACCTCTTATTCATTCACCTTGAGAAGTACATAACATATCACCTTCATGTTTGAAATACTTATGTTAGAAACCCCTTGGATGAAGTTATTTTTGTGAGTCACTTTTCATAGTGTTGGTACATGGTATTATTATGGAGACTAACTTGGTTTATCACATCATTAGGTTAGGTTTATTTCACCTTGTCTTTATCCTTTTTCATCCCAAACAAGTTAGTAGTATAGGCGATGAGCTACGATAGACATATCAAGAGAGTTAGGCCTTTAATCTAGAGGTTTACCCCTATTATAGACAACCCATAGATCTAGGGGTAATCCCATGTTCCACTCAATTTGGATAAGGATTTAAATACCTCTCCAAGGGTGAAAAATTGAATGACAACAAGTTGGTCTTGTGGTTACTTGTGGAGTCCATGTGAAGACCAACTTGTTCAAATTTTATATATGTTTGTAAAGAAACATTTTGTATATTTGAGAGCCATGTTTATTTTATTTATTTTAGTTGAAAACATGTATATATTGGAATAAAATTTGTAATAATCATTGTATATCATGTGTTGAACTTTACCACTTGCATACTCTTCCCATTAAATGCATTGGAATATAAAAGTAATGGAAATGATATTTTTTGTTTCAAATTAAAATTGTATATTCTGTATTATACATATATATCTCTACATTTATACAATTGGATGAAAATAATTATTCAATTTCCTAACATTATGAAATTCATTGATTAATGTGATGCCAAGGAAGGCTATATGTATTTTATTAATTTTTAAACACTTCAATTCATTCTAAGTTATAATTTTTTTTGTTGTAGTATAAATTAGAGGTAATCTTAGAATTTATCAATCTTTGACATAATTTATGGAGCTAAGGGTGAATTTATATTATTTTTTAAGTTTATGCTCTTAATATCCTTACAACCTCTTTGTAATTAATCTACTTTCATGAAAATTTTAAGCATGTAAGATGAGGTAGTCAGGTGCCTGAAATAATTTTATAATAATATTAGTTGTAATTTAGACCGAATGCCACTGGTTTTGTAATTTTTGATTAGCTAAAATTTAGACCAAATGACAATAGTTTTGTAATTTTTGATATGGAGTTATCTAGTTATAAATTTTTGAAACTTAACTATCTACAGGGTAATGTTCAAGGACAGTCAGGGTCTGACAACATTTTTAGTTCAACATCTAAACTTAGAAAAATGATACTTTATAAGTACTTGTACGGCCTTTCAAGATTAGTTTTTTGTTTTAAATGGTTTATAAGTGTCCCTTGGGATCTCTCAAGTAATTTTAAATATTTGGACAAAGTTTTAAGTTGAAATAAAACTCCAAACAACTTTTTACCTCCATCACTACCTTCACAAGCTCATGAAGGCAAATTTAAACTGAATGGTATGACCAGGAGAGAGAGAGTTAGGATCTAAAAATTTGAAAAATTTTATGGATCCTAGTAATATTTAAATTAGTGGTATTTTTTTTAGATTGTTGGCTTGTTATTTATTAACAATTGCTAAGAGTGACAACAGGTCACTATGGCTTATCCATTTGAGAGGGGTCTATTCCAGCACTTATTTATCCACTTCATAAATTTATGGAGAGGAATGGTTTTTATAGATGATTTTATAGGTAATTTATCTCCTTTTAATTGTGTTTTCATGAACCAACTCACCTCTATGATGTGATTTCATTCTGGAAGAAGAGTGTCTTGGTGTATAAGGTGTTTCAATGGATTGTACTAGAATTATCTATTTTTTATTCATTATGGTCAATATAATAGGTTTATAATGCTTAATTACTCATTAAATATACCTAAATTTCATGGATTCCATGTAATTTTGTTTGAGATGTGTTTCTTGGTCATAACCTTCAAGTGTTTGCTCTTTGGAGGCATAGTTTGTGTTTGAACAGTCCACTAGAGGTTTTATTATAAATATGGGATAAAATTAAAATTATAGATCATGTTTTGAGGTTATTATATGATATTTTACTCTTGGAAGTAAATAAAAGTGAAGGTTAGACTAGCCTAAATACACACTTTTCAATGAGGATCACAAGTGTTTCCTTCATATGTGGTTGTATGAACTATAGAGTGTTTTGAAGATGATCATTACTCATGGAATAATATATCACATATCTTAATACACTCACATGCTCTTAAATGCCTCACTACCATCACCAAGTTTATTCTAATTGACTAAATGCTCCAAGACTATAGACATGCATTTTGCATTGGTTGACTGTACTTATAATCCATATAAATTAGTCAGGTGGGTTGAAGATGAATATGATCATATATATACTCTATAAACCATTGAGGAATTATATAAGGATTTTTAGTAGTTTGAAAATGTTTATGATTTCAAAAACCCTTTGAGAAATGGCTTTGTATCACTAAATAGTCAAAAGGTGACTTACATGCCCTATGCATGTAGGTCCTCATTTTGGACTAAAGTCACATAAAATAAAAATTATAATAGTCTCAAACATAGAGAGACTAACCCCATTATAATCACATAGTGATACAAGCCCTTCAAGGAGCAACTAGGTCACTTGCAAGTGAAATATGATAATAGACTAAGTTAATAGTCTAAGAGACTACCTACAACCTGATACAGAATAAATAAATGCAAATATGGTCTAGAAGTGTCACAAAAATATAGGAATTTATAGACCCTACATATACAATGAATGAGTTACCTTTAGTTTAGATATCTTTGGTAATTTTGATAAGTTAAAAGACTAGGTTCAAGCATTCAATATGCAGTCAAGTGACCCCTAACAAGCACTTATAGGCTGCAAGGTAATGATAGGTTGGTTCAAAATTGAAGGAAAGGAGATGAGGTGTATGAAAGAATTTGAAACCTAATTAAGACTATAGACAAGTTCAAGAACATTAAAGATATTAGTGATGAGAGGGTAATTTATAAACCCCATGCATAGTCAATACCCTAAAGGTAAGATACATGCCTATTTAAGGGATCAACATAGTTTTAAACCTAAGGAAAAGAGAAGAGTAGTATTGAAAGGACCCTAAACCCAATTAATATTGTTCAATTTTCAAAACCAATAGAATATGAGTGATGTATAGGAGAGATCTTGGAACTGCTAAGCATAGTCAAGTGACCCTAATAAGCACCTACATGCCTATGTCAAGATTAAGCCATTTTCAAATGTGAAGAGTTAGTAGAGTGTTTTGGAAAGTGTTTGAACCTATTTTTGGATCTTAAAAAAGTTTAAAATATAAAATAAGATGAATGGTTTCAAGGTAAGGTCTCAAATCTAGAGAATACAGTCATGATCCCTAGAGGCACCTACAGGCTACAAAGAGAACACAGGGTAGTTTTATGCCTAAAGTTAAGAACAAAGGTATGGATGGAGTTATAAAGCCTATTGAAATATTGAAAATAGATCATAAATTTTATTTAAAAACAAACTAAAATTGAATAAAATGGATCAAACTAAATTCTAAACCTCATACACATTTATATAAAAACCCAACAGTTACACTCATCACTTACAACTAGTCATGAGGTAAGATTGAGTTTTGAGGGTCCTATAGGTATGATCATGATTTAGAAATTGGTAATTTTTTTTTTTAATGATTATGATAAGGCATACATGGCCAATTAAAATTCATAATGATAGTGGACATACCCATTGTTTTATCTCAGACTTGGCCCACTCTTTTGACAAAGGGCAATCTTGAGACCAAGGGGTCTATTTGAGATTAAAGGCATAAAACAAGTATGCCAAACTTCATGAATATCCTTTATGTTAATACATAGTCATGTAAAAGGTATCCATACAATTTTAAGATGAATAAACACTTAGTTTTCAACTCAAGTGCCCTTGAGGGCTAGTAAAGAGATTACAAGCCTAAATCTCAAGACCCCTAACCAGTATACCAAAAGCATATATAGGGGCAAAGATGACTAAAAATTCATGTGAAATAATGAGAGTATTTTTTTTTAATAGGTTTATTAACCTTTAATAGTATTTATATGAAGTTTTGAGGCCCAAACCCTAATTTGGACCTCTGTCAAGCTCAAGAAACACTAGGACTGTTACTTGAGGAACAACTTTAGATGCTCATACCATAGCTCACACTTTGAATGGAAGGATTATCAATTTATTATAGTTTATGAGATAATTAAATAAGGTTTTACAAGTTTAATGAGGTCAATTTATTATTTATTCTTTATGAACAATCATTAAGACCCCAAATGGTCTTAAACCCCTCTAAAACCCTAATAGTGACCAGTCAAGGGAAAAAGACCTAAAAAACACATATAATTCCATAGTTTGATCTTGAAACATATTTTATGTTGTTTATGAATCAATTAAGGTCATACACATGTAATTTTATTTTGATGTTACTTGTATAGTTTGTCACAAATACCTTATTTTACATGGTTTGCATGTTTATAGGTGTTATGAGAAGGTGATAACTTCCAAATATTTGGATGG
Source organism: Torreya grandis (assembly GCA_037957365.1). Classification (NCBI taxonomy): domain Eukaryota; kingdom Viridiplantae; phylum Streptophyta; class Pinopsida; order Cupressales; family Taxaceae; genus Torreya; species Torreya grandis. Next base: position 1,368,696 of record JARHVA010001660.1, on the reverse strand, counting down.
GGTAATTTGGGATGTGTATTAGATATTAAATTCAAAAAAATTTCAAATTATATTATTTAAGTGGTCAAACTAGGCCCATTTTCCAAGTTTGTCTCAAAGAGGTTCAAAATGAAGCTAGGTAACAAGGCGATTTCATGGTTTGCATACTTCCATAGGGTATAAAGACCTAAAAATTGACATGGAGGTTATTTATGGCCTAGGAAAAGTGAATAAAATTATTTTGGGTGATTTCAAATGTGTGGAAGATGTTTGGAGCAATAAAATAGGGTCCTAAGCAAGGAGGCATAATTGAGGCCTAATTCAAGAGAGAGAAGGTAGAAAAGATGGACTTCCACTCAAATTCAGAAGATAAAATTTGACATAGAGATATAAGGAAATAATAGGTATTATAATATTCAATTATTTTCCCAATATAATTAGTGAAACTCCCTATACAAGGAGGTTTATAGGTTTTTAAGGCTACAAGGAAACTAGGCCTAGTGAGGGCTTAAAGAGTAAAATGAGTTTTTGAGAGTTGATATAAGAACCAAAATGATTTTTTTTAGGAATGATAAAATATTTTAATACAATTAATGGAGATAGTATGACTTAGAGAAGATAAACTTGAGTTTTGGGTTACTTGGACCAAGCTAGGTATGGGAAATGAAGAGTTTCAAGACACCTATGCACATGAATGATGGAATGTCAAATCATAGGAGTTTATTATGACATGGAATATGTATAATGAGTTTCTTGAGGTAATTTAATGTAAATTAAATGATTTTAAAGTCCATTTGTCTCTCCTTTCATGCAAAGAAGGGTAGTTTTCAAGGAGTTAGTTAAGGTGTCAAGGTAATTTGTAACCCCTACACCACATGGAGGGTCAGAGCATCTTGAGGAGTGAGACACATGGGCTTGGAGGTCTATTTTAACTATATCATAACTCTATTTCTCTTTTTAACTCATGAAGACACTTTTTAATCTTCTCCTACTATGCCCTTCTCTCTCTCTCTCTCTCTCTCTCTCTCTCTCTCTCTCTCTCTCTCTCTCTCTCTCTCTCTCTCTCTCTCTCTCTCTCTTTCTCCATACTCCTCTTTATAAGCAGCCACTTTTGGCTAAGTTTTTAGAATCCACATATAGTATGAAAAAGTCCTTATAGTTTAATTAATTTTGTTTAATTTGAATAAATATTTCAATCTGGTTTTGATTTCATAACTTCTTGTCTAAGTATGTGAAGTAGTGCATAGTTGAATGATAAGTGATAATCATTTATCCTTGTGTTCATCTTACTCTTTCATGTTTTGTGTAAGTAATCTAATCTCTAACAAGTCACATGAAGTGTAGTTCATGTTTTTGTATGTATTTAAGTGTAGGAAAGGGTAATAGTGTCCATAATTAGACCTCTTATTCATTCACCTTGATAAGTACATAACATATCACCTTCATGTTTGAAATACTTACATTAGAAACCCCTTGGATGAAGTTATTTTTGTGAGTCACTTTTCATAGTGTTGGTACATGGTATTATTATGGAGACTAACTTGGTTTATCACCTCATTAGGTTAGGTTTATTTCACCTTGTCTTTATCCTTTTTCATCCCAAATAAGTTAGTAGTATAGGTGATGAGCTACAATAGACATATCAAGGGAGTTAACCCTTTAATCTAGAGGTTTACCCCTATTATAGACAACCCATAGATCTAGGGGTAATCCCATGTTCCACTCAACTTGGATAAGGATTGAAATACCTCTCCAAGGGTGAAAAATTGAATGACAACAAGTTGGTCTTGTGGTTACTTGTGGAGCCCATTTGAAGACCAACTTGTTCAAATTTTATATATGTTTGTAAAGAAACATTTTGTATATTTGAGAGCCATGATTATTTTATTTATTTTAGTTGAAAACATGTATATATTGGAATAAAATTTGTAATAATCATTGTATATCATGTGTTGAACTTTACCACTTGCATACTCTTCCCATTAAATGCATTGGAATATAAAAGTAATGGAAATGATTATTTTATTTCAAATTAAAATTGTATATTCTGTATTATACATATATATCTCTATATTTATATAATTGGATGAAAATAATTAATCTATTTCCTAAAATTATGAAATTCATTGATTAATGTGATGCCAAGGAAGGCTAGATGCATTCTATTAATTTTTAAACACTTGAAATCATTCTAATTTATAATTTTTTTTTGTTGTAGTATAAATTAGAGGTAATCTTAGAATTTATCAATCTTTGACATAATTTATGGAGCTAAGGGTGAATTTATATTATTTTTTGAGTTTATGCTCTTAATATCCTTACAACCCCTTTGTAATTAATCTAATTTCATGAAAATTTTAAGCATGTAAGATGAGGTAGTCAGGTGCTTGAAATAATTTTATTATAATATTAGTTGAAATTTAGACTGAATGCCACTAGTTTTGTAATTTTTGATTAGCTAAGATTTAGACCAAATGCCACTAGTTTTGTAATTTTTGATATGGAGTTATCTAGTTATAAATTTTTGAAACTTAACTATCTATAAGGTAGTTTTTTTTAACACGAGGCCTTCTAAAGGGAACTGGCCTCATTCCATAGGGAAACTATCTTAATTAGAGCTATGGTCCCCATGGAGCATGTGATGTTCATTTTAAGCCCCTTAGGGTTGGGCAGTGTAGCTGAGTGGATAATAAACTATGACTTAGTTGTTTATATGTGATAGGCTAGTGGTTTAGGTCTCAACCATGTAAATTTTGTATCCAAATGACTAACTTGGCTACTAGCCACTGGGTTATGAATACAATGGTTAAGATCATTAACCACCACTTTAAAATAAAAAATAACAAATCAAATTTTTAATATTAATATTATTAATTTAAACTTGTCTTTTATAAATTTGTACCCATACCTATGTTAAATTAAAACTAGAACTAATTTCAACTATTATACCTAGCTTTTGTCCTTCAATTATGATGGCCTGGTGGCTTAGAGGTGGGATGACCCAAAGAGGTACCCCCATCCATTTTTTGTGATCTTTTATATGGTATAATTTTTGAGACTTGAAATTGCATATTTTTTTTAGTTTTGACCCCTTTTTCTTTAGGGATGCCTTAGACCTATGTTGACACCTATTGGCTTATTTTGTAACCATTATTATAGAGGCTCGGTGGCTCAAAGGTGGGGGAACCCAAAAGGGACCCACTTTAATTTTTCATCCCATTTTATTTGGAAGTGGTTTTAGTACCTAAAACTTCATAGTTTTCCTTTTATGCTTATTTTATCCTAGGGAGGCCATTTTGGGCCTTGTTGGCTATCATGGGCTCTTAGGAGCCCCAAATTGAACTAACCCAAAAGGGGACCCCTATTATTTTTGTGTCTCCTTCAATCTAAGAAAAAATTAAAAATATGAAAGTATTTTTTTTGAATTTTCACCTTGAACCTCATGATGGTTATTAATCACTATGGTGGAGCTTAAAAATCTTGAGACCTTTTTAGAAACCATAAGAAACTAAGACATCCTATAAGATTTCAATCAAACTGGGTACCTACATAAAAAATACTACACCTTTATATCATGTTATAAAATTAAATGTTTAATATTTTATTTTGGCTAAAAACTTAAGGACTCTATTAATGGTAGTTTTCCAGGGTTGAGGAAGGAGAGGAGAGATGACTATGGAAAAGTAATCTTTCAACACATCCTCCCTCCTAAAAAATATGAGTTTTTAAACTCAATGGCTGAATTGGAGACATTATGGCCTCCATAAGGATATTTAGGGTTCATTTTACTTTGACCAGATATAATGGTCAAGATTGGTTTAATCCGATAGTGGAAATTAGTTGCTACCCTCCTTAAACTCTATTATGAGTTAGGATGTATAGTTCAAGCATGTGGTTATTCGAACCCACCTCTATTTAGTTATGCATTTATTTTTGTCCTTAGAGTTATGGGGATAACTAGCAATACTTAGATATATATAATCTTGTGTGAGAGCCTATAGGCATATTGGAAAAAGTGGGACCTGCATGATTGTGTGGTGACCATACATCCACTTACACATTACCTTCTTGCTATGTGGGTAATGTAGTTTTCTAGAATGTGCATTGTACATTCTAAAAAAAAAATGGCTTGGTTTTTATGTATTTCTATTGTGTCAATTTTTTGGCATGACATTTTCATATTAGAGCATAATTTTTAGATGAGGAGCTTCACATAAATTATTACTTTTTTATTGGTTTGATATTTCTATTGAGATATAATACTTGTCCCTTCCTTTTGTAGTATGGCATGGGGATGATAACTATTTCAAGATGTTAATGGCATTGGGGATATAGGAACCATCACTGGTTCCACAACCACCTCCCATTCAGTAGGGCCCCATAGATTTAGGAATCCATATTATCTAGGCCATGTATTAAATGCTTGGCATATTATAGGAGAGATTGCTAGTAGTCTAAGAGGTAACTAAGAGATGTTATCCATAAGATTCAAAGGGTGAAAAAATTTAGAATAATGTGAGATATAGAGGTCCCATAGCTTAATTTTGTAGAAGGTAGATAGGGATGGAGAGAGGACTAAGTCTTGTAGTCCCTTGCACCAATGTGCAAGAGGAGACAAAGATGAGTTGTACTACATAGAAGATCATTGAGAGAGGAGAGAATATGACCACCCTCATAAGGAAATACCTAGGGATTTGGTTATGGATTTTATCAAACTTATTCTACCAACTTTTAATGGTACTTAGGATGGTTTTGTAATAAAGGCTTGTCTAGCTAACATGCAAGGGTGTTTCACCCTATATGAGTGTGACTCTAATGGGAAGTCCTATTTGGGTACTCACTAACTGAGAGATGCAGTGAAGATGTGGTGGGAATGAGAGGATTAAAATATCCATTTGACATCAAATTCCCTTGGGATTTTTTTAATGAGTGTTTCATATCACGTTACTTATCTTCCCATTACACTCACAAGAAGGTAGATGAGTTTTTTGATTTGTGATAGGGGAGAAACATAATGGGATAATATGAGTGCTATTTTATAGACCTTATATGGTATGTGAAGAGTTACACATATGAGTCTATTTAGGTGAATGGGCTTACCATAGGCATAAACATAGATCTAGATAACATAATGCATATTTTATCTCCACTGACCTTAATAGTCATAATGGAAAAGGCCTATCTAGCATAAGAGTCTCAGGGAAAGATTCAAGAGGATAAATATATGTTTTAGGGAAAGATACAATCTCAATATGATGTAAGATCATAGGGTGCACATCCTATACCTAGGGGAGGTTGAAGACCTACCTGGTCTACTGTGGGACCCTCTTATTAGCATTCGTAGGAGAGTAACTATTCTGGTTGTAATAAATTTAGGGAAAAATTACGTAGTTATACCATTGGGTGGGGTTGTGACATGACATTTTAGACTTTGTAGCTAGATATCTTGAGTGTCATAAGTTCAAGTCTAAGCATCAACATCTAACATGGTTATTATACCCTCATAATATCATTGAATGGAAATGGGACACCATCACCATGGACTTCATTGTTGGACTACCTACCTTGCCCTATCATCATGAAATACTCATGGTGACTATAGATAAAATAATGAGTGTGTATCAATTTTATCCTATGAATACTACTTAAAATACCATGTTAGTGGTAAGGGTCTTCTTGGATGATATTTTTTGATTGCATAAGATTCCTCATAAGATTATCTTAGATCAAGATCCTTTATACACATCCCACATTTAGACTACTTTGAAAAAGGCTTTGGGCACTAGGATAAATTTCAATACCTTTTATTATTGTGATATAGATTGATAGACTGAGAGAATCAATAAGGTTTTAGAGGACATGCTTCTATGTATGTTATGGATTAGTAGTCCCATTGGGAGGACTTTCTATACTTTTTAGAGTCTACTTACAATAAAAACTATCATATTTCAATCAAGATGGAACCCTTCAATGAAATATACGGTAGAAAGTGTAAGACCTCCTTGAGTATGAATCACATTGAGAATCAGGTCATGATTAGTATTTTTGTGTTATAATACATGGAGTGATAGGTTGTTCATATGTGATAATGCCTTGAGGTTGTGAGAGATTGACAGTAAAAGTATGCATATGCAAAGAGGATTGATCAAAACTTTAATGTTGGAAACAAGGTATTTTGAGAGTGATACCCAAAAAGAAGCTTGTTCATTTTAGAAAAGATTATAAGTTATAACCTCATTTTTTTGAACTATTTGAGATCTTGGAGACCATTAGCCCTGTAACTTATTGTCTAACGTTTCCACCTAGCCTATCATGTGTTCATGACATGTTTCATATTATAGTATTACATATGTATGTACTTGAAACTTCTTATGTTATGTATTATATGAACTTTCAAGTTGAGATATAAATAGCTTTGGTTTTGGGGAGCTAGACTAGTCAGGGTCCAGTGAGACATATATGATGATACAATAGTGACTTGGGAGGATGCAACACGTTTGATGGTCTAATATCCCCTATTTTCACATTGTTCACATTAGACATTAGGTGTTTTTCACACATCCTATTGAACTATGCCAAGAATGAAAACATCATGGGTAAAGTGGTAACACATCTACTTGACCCTACCATGATCCAAACCACTCCTTGTACCTTTTTTTGGACCTAGTCAAAAGTGTAGATGTCCTTAACACATTTAACACTATTCACCCCTAGACACTATTCATACTTTTAATTATTAACCTTAGGAGTTATCTTTATTTTTATTTCATTCATAAAGTAATTGTAAGCCACTTAAGTGACTCCCTTTGAATCAAACTTGGATGGTTTGGAAGAGCCAATTTTTAGTGTCATAAAGTAGGTTTTAGATATTTTATGTTGATATTTATGTCCTTGGACTAATAGGAATGTTGGAAAGTCTTTATATGAGACTTAAAATATTTTTGAGGAAACCCATATTCCATTTATGGCATAGGATATTGGGTTGATTTATTAGGTATGGACTTGATTGCTTATTTGCATGGGATTGTAAGTGGAGTTATGGAAAGTGAAGGATTTCTACCCATGAGCCAAGGGAAGGGAAGGGACACATGCCACCTTACCATTGGCTTGTAGATAATGGATTTGATTATGTATGAGGAAGGAATAAATTTTTTGAGAGAAATTTTCTCATTTTAGAAAATTAAGAGTGGAGGAGATAAGGAGAAAGAGGGGAAGGAACTTGAGGAAGAGCTTAGAGAAGTAGGAGCTTAGCCATTGCCATAAGTTTGGAAGAGGTGTCCTTGAGTGGATTTAAGAAATAAATAAGGTAGGATTACATGTTTCATTTATTTTAATTTTATTTAAATTAAACTTATCTTTTTCTTTTCCTTTATTTGCAAATTTTTAAGAGGAGTAAGGCCATTTGGCTTACCCTATTTCTTAATTAATATTCCATGGTTATACTAATGGACACCATGTGGTTTAAATGACATTTTGGTATTGGAGATGTAATATCCTTCCTAAATATTGGCTATTTTTTATGTCATTTTATTATCTTAAAATGGCAGAGTTATGCTACCAATTTTTCATGCTTATTTGTGCATGCACTCATAGTGGAAGTGGTGGTATAACCAAGTTCTAATGCTCTCCTATGTGGTTTATTTATGAGTAGTGGTAGTGGAAAGTGGGACTAAAATATCCATTAAATCCTACATGTTATTTGGCATGGTGGAAGGTGTGCATTCCCTCCCATGGGAAAGATATGGTAGAGTAAGGGTGATAAATTCACCATGTTCTTATTCTCAATCGATGAGCCTATTTGTGTTGGAAATGTGTATGGTGATCTTGATATATTTTAAAATTTACATGGTTTTTTAAATTTATTATATGATGGTTTTGAGGAATGGAAGCCTATTTTGTGTGGTTGAATTTATTGTCTCATAAATGTAATTCTTAGTGAGTGTTCCTTGCCTAATATTGTTACCACCTAAACCTACCTATACCAAATTATACACCTTAAACCATGATGTGATGATACCTAGATCTATAAGTGTTATGGTTAGAGATGCCTAGGGTAGCTACCTGATGATGATAAAAGGATGAGGGGTAAGCACTCCATCGATTGGCCTTGCCGTTGTGTGGAATCAATGTGAAGACACACTTGTTCAAATTTTGTATATGCTTGTAAAGAAATATTTTGACTATTTGAGAGCCATAATTATTGTATTTATTTTAGTTAAAAACATGCATATATTATCATACAATTTGTAATAGTCATTGTATATAGTGGGATGAACTTTACAACTTGTACAGTCTTCGTGATAAGTGCTTTAGACTATAAAAGTAAATAAAATGATTATTTTATGTTCAAATTACAATTATATATTATGTATTTTACATGTATATATTTTAATTTATAAATTTCAATGAAAATAAATGTTTTATCTTTCCTAAAATTGTGAAATTCATTGATTAGTGTGATGCCAAGTAAGGCTAAATGCATTCAAATATTTTTTACACACTTAAAAACATTTATATTAATCCTAATTTTTATGTACTGTAAGTTAGGGGTAATCTAGGAATTTATGTAATTTGAAACATAATATTTGGAGTTATGGGTGAATTTATATTAATTTTTAAAGTTTATGATCTAAATCTCCTTACAACCCCTTAATAATTAATCCAACTTTATGAAAATTTTAAGCACATAAAAAAAAGTAAGAAGGTTCCTAAAACAATTTTATAATAATATTTGATAAAATTATAACCCAATGAAATTAGTTTCACAATATTTATATATGTGGTTCTCTAGTTATGAATTTTTGAAACTTACTTGTCTATAGGGTATTTTTTTGACATAAGACCTTCAGAAGGGCATTGGCCTCATTCTACAGGGAAATTGTGTTAATTAGAATGGTGGTCCCTTATGCGACCATGACATATTTTTTTAAGGCCCTTAGCACTGGGTGGTGTAGCCAAGTGAATATTAAACCATGGCTTAATGTTTTTTATATGTCACAAGCTGGTAGTTTATGTCTTTACTATGCGAATTTTATAGCCAAGTGACTTCCCTAGCCACTAGACACTGGGTTATGACTTCATCAATTAGGATCAATAACCACCAATTGAAAATAATAAAAAACAATTTTTTTTTAATATTAATATTATTAATTCAAACTTTATTTTTATAAAGTTAGACCTATACGTGTGTTAAATTAAAACTAGAACTAATTTCAACCATTATACTTAGCTTTTATCCTCTGATTGTGATGAACTAATGGTGTAGAGGTGGGATGAACCTAAAAGGGATCCCCATCCATTTTTTTCTCTTCCTCATGATATGACTTTTGAGACTTGGAATTACATATTTGTCTAGTTGTTACCCCCTTTTCTTTAGGGATGCCTTAGACTTCTATTGACACTTAGTGACTTGTTTTACAATCACGATTGCATAAACTTGGTGTCTTAAAAGTATGGGATACAAAAATTTAATAACCCTAAAATTATCCTCCCAGTTTACATGGAAGTGGTTTTAGGACCTAAAACTTCATAGTTTTCACTTTTGCTTATTTTGTCTTGGTGAACTCATTTTGGGCATTGTTGGCTACCGCTGGCTCTCGGGAGCCTCAAAATAGACTAAACCAAAATGGAAACCATGTTATTTTTGTTTCCCCTTCATTATTATACAAAATTAAAAATATTAAACTATTTTGTTTCTAAATTTTCACCTTAAACCTCATGGCGACCATTAATAGCTGTGGTGGAACTTAAAGCTCTTGAGACTTGTTTGGAAAACATAAGAGACTGAGATATCCTATGAGATTTTTGTAAAATTTGTTATATACATAAAAAAATCTCATACATTTATATAATTTTATAAAATTGAAATTGAAATGTTTTATTTTGATGAAAAGTTTAGAGACTTCATTAATGACAATCATTCAGGGTTGAGGAAAGAGAGGAGGGATGAATATGGAAAATTCATCCTCAAGGGAAACCATGTTGTTTTTGTTTCCCCTTCATTATTATATAAAATTAAAAATATTAACCTTAAACCTCATGGCAGTCATTAATAGTTGTGGTGGAGCTTAAAGCTCTTGAGACTTGTTTGGAAAACATAAGAGACTGAGATATCCTATGAGATTTTTGTAAAATTGGTTATATACATAAAAAAATCTCATACATTTATATAATTTTATAAAGTTAAAAGTAAAATGTTTTATTTTGATCAAAATCTTAGAGACTCCATTAATGACAATCATTCAGGGCTGAGGAAGGAGAGTAGGGATGAATATGGAAAAGTCATCCTCCAACACCTCCCCCATCCTTCAAAAATATGTTTTTCTCAAATAAATGGATAAATTAGAGACAATATGTACTCAATAAGATTAATTATTGATCATTTTAATTTAATCAGATCTATTGGTTAATCTCAATTTGATTCGATGATGAAGATTGGTTACTCTAATCTCATAGGGCTTAAACAAAATATTTTAGGAACCTTTTGAGGCCATATGTAGACTAATTTATATTTTATTAATTAATTTAATTTATACCAAGTCAAAAAAATTAGATTTTTTTTGTGACTTAAGTGTAAATTGAGCTATGTGATTGGTTATAATCATTCAAAACCATGCTTGAACTCTGTTGTGAGTTAGGATGTCTCATTTGAGTAAGTGGTTATTCAAACCCATATACATTTAGTTGTGTGCCAATTTTGGTACTTATGGACTTGGATCCCAATAGGACCACTTATAGATCTAGAGGATTATGTGAGAGAATGTGGGGTGATTAGAGCAAGTGAGACTTGTATGGCTAAGTGGTGATCATGCACACACATTCACTTTACCTCATTATTGTGTGGTAAATGTATTTGTGAAAAATGTGTGTTTCACATTATAAAAACAAATTGGCCTATTTTTGTGTGTTTTCATTGCATCAAATCTTTGGCATGATATTATTGGTAGGTGTAGTAGTAACAAGGTTATCGAAGATGTATGAAGATAAATAAATAAGAAAGCATATATGTAAGATAACTGATGAAAGGTATGGAAGACATGTAGATATATATTAAAGGTTGATATATCTCCTTTTCAAATTTTTACAATTAGGACACACAAATCCATAGACTTAGAAAGAAATGATAAAAGCATGGATGATGATAGATTCAGACTAACCTCACATGGTGGAAGATCTGGTGAATAGAACTATAGATTTTGTTAGGAATAAAAATTTAAAGTGATGATAGGCACACAAAAATTAATAGGACTCATGGTGGGTACATTATAAATAAATAAAAACATATGTCATAAATTTGACAAAATAATAAAGATAACGGAGAATGAAAACCTATCAAAGAGATAAGCACGCAAGGTATGTTGACTACTAAGTGACAACTAAAAAATCAATCAAATGATTATGGTATAGTCATTAGTACATGTTTATATCTATAATAATGATAGATAGATTGCATAGATATTACTAACCTTGATAATTCAAAAATTATCGTAAACACTACAAAGTTACCTTAAAAACACTAAAACTATTTTAAACTATAATACATATTATTCATAATTTGTTCTTTATCTAATTACTCATGGCATCCAATAAATTATGAACACTCAAAATCCCATACCTTTTTTTAAAACAAATTTGATACCAAATGAAAATCTAGTTAGAGATAAAAAAATAAAACACTACAATCTTTATTATTATATTAAAAAAATATGTTACACATTTATAGGTAGTGGAGCTCTTAAGGATAAGGAATATACACTTATCTCAATACCTATTAAATAATGAGTTATTAATTCATCTAAAATATAAAAATAAATTATATTAACATAAATATATTTATTCATGACATTGATGTGAATACTAACAACATAATTATACAAATAGTAAAATAATCTATAGAGATAATGATAAACATGTGTCCTTTTGATGACTCTGATTTATTTTTCCAATCAAGTCAAATCCCCAAAGAAAAATTGGCCATGATAAAATAATAGGTTTCAATTCATGTGATAGTGCATGATTTAAATTATTGTATTTTTGACATTTTTGGACATAACTTGGAATATTCATGACATTCCAATTCAATCCTGGGCTAATAGTATCCTTGGTACAAAATTTTATAAAAAAATATTTTTCCATTGAAATTATCTCTACATTCCTTGTCATGTACCTCAAGTAAAACAATTTAACCCTATTAAAAACTTAGGCACCAATGAAAATTTACATCTAGTGACATATTGAATAAAAATCCTCTAATGAGTACATAACACATTGCTTTGTGACATGATTTATTATTATTATTTTGTGGAATTCTATGGAAAAATGGATTTATATATAAAATTATATATGTCATCATACCATTCTTAATGAATTACACTATGAGTAACCATTAGAACTATCTAAAGCATTTACATCCTTTATAGTGATAGAAGATTATCTTAATTGTTTTATAGTAATAATTGCATGATCATCATTAATGTCAATGGGCATCATAGATGAAACACTATCTATGGAATATGCATGTAAATTATCTTTCTAGGGGATGATTTCTATGGAAAAAGGATCAAAGTGTATTAACTGTTGCACCATTTGGTTATATGGAATTATCTTTTCTTCTTTTGGTTGATAATTATTTATAACTTAATTGATCACTAGTTTATAAACCGATATAATCATATAGTCTTTATTTTTAATGTTTATATTGTACATAATCCTAATATCAAAGCCTCATATTCTAATATATTATTTATACATGAAAATCCTACATGAAAGGCGAATGACATTGGTTGACCTTAGGGAGTAATGAAAATTATACTTGTTCTAACACCTATATCATATTTATATCCATCAAAATACATTGTCCAATTATCATTATCCACATGATAAGAATTAAATACACCACAAAAATCATCATTGATTGGTAATGCATCCACTTGTAGAGAAAAAAATGTTGATAATTTTTTTTTGTCCTTTAGTAGATTTATGTGATGAATTTTAGATCAAATTCCATGAGTAACATTACCAATTTATCTATACATCCCGATAAATGGTATTTTCTACATGATACGACTTGAGTGGATCTATCTTAATAATGACCTATATCTCAATGTTAAACATGTAATGTATTAATTTTTGTACCATAAAAACAAGTTATAAACATAAAATTTTGATGATAATATAATTATTTTCATAATAAATTAGTGTCTGATTGATGTAATATATTGTGTGCTCTTGATGATCATCATTGTATTATGCTAGTACAATCTATAATGCATGATCCATAGTGGAAATATATAAAAATAAAAGCATATTTGTTATAGGAGGCATGATGATAGGTGTAATGAAGATATTTATTTTATTGCATCATTTTTTTTAAGAAATTAGAATCAAAATCAAACTTTGTCTTTCTTTAGTGGCCATGTGAATGGTTGTGCCTTATCTTCCAACTGAGCCATAAATTATCTTATAACCTGAATTATTCCTTATAAAGAACACAATTGTTTCAACCTTTTTAGTTATGGAATATATATAATGGATTGAACCTTATTCATATCAACTCATATACCCATTTGTGAAATGACTTAATCCAATAATTTTCCAAAAGATATTCCAAATATGCACTTTTTGGGATTCAAGCATACATTGTATTTTCATAAAATTAGAAGATCTATCATAAATCAATAAAATGATCATGTTGATGGTTATATTTTTCATGTAAATCATAAACATAATATTCTACTATATTATTTATGTAATCATGAAAAATGCGTCATATCTCTCTTATAAATGGCCCCAAATTTGATTATTCTGAATGGCATAAATACATAGCAAAATATTCCCTATGGCGTAGTAAATAATGTCTTTTTTGGTCTTAGAATTGATATTTATTTGGTTATATCCAAAAAATCCATCCATATGTGATAACATTTCATACATAACTATAGAATCTACAATCTTATATATGTTTAGTAATGGGAGATCATCTTATATATGTTTACTCATGATAATATGTGCAAAATCAAATCTTTTTGTTAGGCTTTACAATAGGTATAAGGTTAGAAATAAAATTATAATAATAAATGGAATGGATAAATCTTATATCCAATTGTCATTGGATCTCATATTTGATGAATAGGGATACATGTAGATGAATTTTTCTTATTTTATATTCAACGGGCTTTGCATCCAAATATAACACAATATTATGCATTGTAATTATGGGATCAATTCCTAACATGTATTTATAAGCATATGAAAATAATTCTTGGTAATCATGTAAACATTGTTAAAAATATTTTCATTCATAATATTTTAACATAGCTAATAAAAGGACTCATCTTAGAAGTTTGTCTATGCCATAACTAAATTCTACTATTTCTTCATTAATCAATACTAAACTTTCTTCAAAATATGGTGCCATAGGGATTGGATTTTTTAATATTAGGAAACATATTATTATGATATAAGGAGGGATATCCTCTTATTACCTAGATAATCTACAAGAGTTTCCTTAATGGAAAATTCATATAGTATCTAGATTTCAGATGAAATTATATTATGAATGAGGTCATGATATGTAAATTGTAGAGTTAGAATATGATTAATTTATCATGTATGATTTGTTTTTATTTAATAAAGTGTATAAAAATTATGATTTTTGTGTATCTTTAAGTGTTGTACTTTATGTAAATCCAAGACCTTATCATCTTGTATATATGGATGTCATAATGGGATGGCTGTAGGGTAAATTTTAGTGGAAAATTGTAATTAGTTCATGAATATTTCAATTTTATAAATTGACATTTTGTGATTTTAGGGGGTACTGAATAGTGTGGATTTGCCTAAATTATCTAGATGCATGGATCAGGTTGCCTACTATTTAAAATATATTTAATACTTATAAATATATATTTTCACTATGTCAAAAGTCAATCTAAGCACATTCACACACACACACACACACACACACACACACACAATATATATATATATATATATATATATATATAAAATCCTCTGATGACCAAAATTATGAAGTATATATACATATCTCTAGTCCATCTACATCTGTGTCATTCATAAACATAGATGTCACCAGTATATGGTGGTGTTGCCTGTCAGTATCTGTGTCCCCTGCTAACATCTATGTCAATTGATAACATCCATGTCATTTGATAGCATTTGT
This sequence comes from Torreya grandis, assembly GCA_037957365.1. Classification (NCBI taxonomy): domain Eukaryota; kingdom Viridiplantae; phylum Streptophyta; class Pinopsida; order Cupressales; family Taxaceae; genus Torreya; species Torreya grandis. The sequence goes on along the minus strand of JARHVA010001660.1, from coordinate 1,353,536 downwards.
GTGGCCCTTCAACATCAATTTTTTTTGTTATCATCTATGTTATCTGCCATCATCTGTGTCACTTGTAAATGTCCATATTGCCAGACAACATCCACTAACAACATCCACATCACTCATCAACATCTATTGCCCATATGAATTATAATCAACTCTAATTAAATGTAGTTTGTTTGAAATGTTAAGGGGGTAGGAAAATCATCAAAAAATAACCCTATTATCTTATTTTATCTGGCCATAAAAATCCTCCAAGCAACCCACATCCACACCAAATATTGTACTATACTAAATAATTAAATGTATTATTTTTTATTTTTAGTTTCATATTAAGGTTCAATAAAAATTCAAAGGTAATCCCTATTCAATGCAAAACCCATAGATAATGTTATTCTAGATGAATAAATTAATGACATCACATCACCATTTGAAGATATTATTGATGATGACATGCCAGTACTCAAAGACATTCCTAAGTATGAATATGAAATGCCTCAAGTGGATTACACTTACAAACTAGATGAGGTGAAAATACAAGAACAAACTTCTAGATCTCATGAAATACCAATTTTGGTTAAAAATTCAACTTAAAATTCTATGTGAAGGAAGAGAAAACTAGAGGACATTCCTAATGATAAAATAAAAATATGAGATGAGATTTTTAATCATCAAACACAAGCTTAAATTGAAGATAACACTAATAAATATGTGTGAAATAAGAGAAGTACAAATAAAATTAGTTGTCTTTTAAGTTTGACTAAGAAGCAAAATATCCATTTATTGAACTAGTAGAGCCATAAAATGGTAATGATACTCCAACATAATGTAGATATAAAATATGTAGTTAGAAACTAGGAAAAGAACACAAAATACAACTTAATTTGGATATAATTGATAAAAATTATGTGTTAGTAAAACAAAAATATGGACAAACCCTAAAAATGTGGATATGGAAAGATGCAAAAGAATGCATGCATGTAAGTTATGCAATATAATATGAAGATCATTAGAAATTTTTATGACATATCATTAAGAAATAAAGAAAAATACCAAATCAGTTAGAGAAAGTTACTCAAGCTAATATTTATGCCAAAAATATACAGTTCTCTACCATATAACACATTCTAAAAAAAAGTAGACCTATATCAAATTTTTTAGATTATAAGATTTTATTCTAACATAATAGATTTCATAACATTTTTCAATCTCATTTTTCAGATAGAAGTTCTTGTGAAATGAAAAAATATCTCACCATGATTGAGAAGGAGGATTTGAGATAAAAAGTAAAAATTGCATGGTTTATCTTTTTATCAATTGATGAAGTCATAACATTTACAAACACATCATGGGTTTGCATTCATGTTTATACTTTTCACAATCATTTAAGGAAACCTCATCTATTAGCTATACATAAAATGACTAGAAATCATAATTCTAAAAACATTTATAGATTGATTATTTCTAATTTGAAGGATATAAATGGGATAGATGATTATACTATAGCTACTAAGTTAGTATGTGTTGGTGATGATGGCGCATCAGTGATGCAAGGGCATAAAATTGGTCTTTATGTTCAAATATGAATAATAGTTAACCCATAAATGATTCCAATTCATTTCATGGCTCATAAAATGGATCTTGCTTATAAAATTGTTAGCACATTTGAAAATGTCGCAAAAGTGGAGGAACTTATCCATGACTTGCATGCATACATGTCAAACAATCCAAAACTATTTTTAGAGTTTTATAAATTTGTGATTGGATTGATTTATGGTAAAAATCCTTTGAAATATGTTTATACAAGGTGGATTTCTATGTCTGATCCAACATGGAGAATTTTTGAAGAATATCCATCATTAACATGTGTTATGTTTAAATACCAGATGAAACTTAACAAGACACAAAATTTGTTATACCATTTAATATATTTATAAACTTTGTTGACATTATGTGGTATTTTTCCTTTGTTTACAGAAATGCAATGTTTGACAAAACATCCTTAAGAAAGATCCATATATATTGTTGACTTTATAAGGTTGAGAAAACAAATTTGTTAATCTCTAGATATATTATACTTCTCCTAAGAATGTTTTAAGGGACCAATATTTGGAAGTTAGAAAATTTTAATGGATATTAAGGACCCTAAAATCTATTTGAAGTTTAATATTAATTATCATCTTTGTATCATGGTTAATGGGAATGAGATACCATTGCATAGATTCCAAAAATGTGTTGATTTAATAGGAGCAAAAATTGAATAAGTTCTTGTAACATGTGTACTATATGATACTATTATTTATGAGATGAATATGAAATTAAGAAAGATTTCACCAAGCCTATCTACTAAAATTCAATATAATTTTAAAAGGGATAGCTTTATTGAAGCCATGGGAGTGATGAATCCCATATTTTGAAACACTGTAGATGGTGAAGGACTAACAAGTAATTTATTTCTCAAATACATGGGTACTCTCATTAAGAATTTTAAAAAGTATGTGGAGATAAATATAGTTGATATTAAATGTATTTTATGAAATGATTTAATAACATATCAATCAACAAATTTCAAACTTTCAATAATTGATCAATATCAGTGTTTAAATGAACTAATAGAAAGTGGTGCTATTATAAGGGTACAGAAAAAACTTTACCCTAGTAGCATCTTGAAGGAAAATATCAACAAATATTTTTGATTATATGAAATCTTCCAAATAATTATTTTTGGGTCTATGGAATATGAAAGGGTATTTAGTGCATTATCTTTTTTAAAATCCAAACTTCAAAATAGATTGGACAAAAATCTAGAGACTTGTTTAAGGCTATATATTTCATGTTATCCTATGATTGGGTTTCCTTATGAAAGAACATTTGTAATTTGGAGTTTAATTTAATGAAAGAATATGATTCACTAATACAATGACCAATAGAGATGATCTTAATTATTATAGTCAAAATTACTTTAAAAAAATAGATATGAATTCCAGCTATGAAGAATGAACTATAAAAAGATTGTTTAAGCTACTTGAGTTTTTGTTTGGTATGTATTATAAATAGAAACATTGAAATATAATTCATTACCAATTCTGATATTTTTTGGTATTTATTAGAAACTATTTTTTTTGATAATTCAGGCATTATAGATTTGATCACATTATAATATTAGAAACATAATGTATATTTAAAAAAAAGACACGTATTAAGTGCTGCATCATAATGAGATTGTATATCAATCAAATGTTATTATTATTTTTATCAGTCTATTATTTTGAAATTCTATTAAAATTTAAACATACATAAAATTATATAAGTGATTGTCTATAAATACATCAGACCACATTTCACATTAATAAATGATTAACTGAATTGGAAAGATAGATGTGAAATTTCAACACTATAAACATGAGGGAATACATAAATATAAAATATATATTGATATTTGGAGATAAGATGAAATCATAAATATAATATTTTAGTTTGAAATTTATTGTCTTATAATTTTACAATATTTTCACTATAAATACATGTTACATTATTTTGATTCATTTTTTTTGAATCTGTGGAGTGTCTATCTAATTTCTATTGTATAAGTCATTTCCTTTCTAGGGTTTATATCATATTTTATGATTCTTAGTTGTAGAAGATCCTTGGCTGAAACATTAATATTGGCAATATTTACCCATTCTTCCTTTGTCACATCTCCTACCAAAAGTAATGAGGAATCCACATCAACTTTCTACTTGAATAAAATATTATGATCTAATCCATGCTCATTGATGGTTTTATTCAATGTATTATTTTTTATTCAACAAAACAAGTTTTTATTTTAAGGAAATTGATGCATTTAAACTTTTCCATGAATTTTGGAGTTACACTTCAAGTAACCTCACTTGATTCTTCAAATTCTCATATTTTGAGTGCAATTAAACAAAGAATTTTATTTATCTAAAAATTACAATAATTAAAATGTAAATGTCAATCAAATTATAATGAGCAAAACTTACCACAACTGTATCCTTTTTTGCATCAATAATAACCAGAAGGATTGTCTTTTGCCATTTATTATAGTATGTATGGGATTATACATTTAAATTATCAAGTATGTTAAACATAATATCTAAAAAAATTATCATTTTAATTATCACTAAAATTTATTTCCCCATAAACAACCTGATTCACCAAGACATCAATTTTTTCTGGTTGATTTTCAACCAATTTGAATAAATGGTTATTACACTAGGAGTGATTGTGAAAATGGGCATTTATTTATTGAATTAAAACTTTAGATTTTAACTCCCATAATATTTAACACTCAATTTTACTTATAAAAACATATTTTATAAATACAATAGTACTATCTACCAATAAATTATCTAAAGGAAATGTAGTAATCTAATCATCCATATTTGGAATCTTAGGATTGAGAAGGGGAGTGGGTATTCTAGATAGAGTATTGGGTGTCAATGGATTTTGGGAACCACTCTTTATCACTTTGGGTTATGATCCATAAATCATATCATGGGAATTGAGAAAATTATATTGATCTTCACCTTGATCCCCAAAAACTCATCATCAAGATCTATTTGTTCTAAAAATGTGGTTCCCCTTGAAATAGGGTGCCCACCAAGAGAAAGGTTTAGAAACCTTGATGTTGTCAAATGTACTGTGCCACTACTTGGGACTAGAAGTAATAATTGTTTGACCTTATTTATAACTTAGATGGATAATGTGGTGGTGGCAAATGTTTCCTTTGAGAGAGGTCCCTAGAAATTGAAAAAGAGATTAAAAAACTAACAAATGAGAATATATTTAAGATTTAATAAATATATTACAAAAAATATTGATAAATGCATACCTCTTTACTAAATATACCCTAGAGATTTTTGTTAAAACTAAATTCTTGGAGGTTCTTGATGTTCAGAATATTGGGGGAAAGATTCTGAGGACATTGTAAAAATAACATGATTAAAATAAAACACTACAATTTATATTAAAATTATCAATACTATGAAAAATATTATAATATTAATAGCAACATGAGATTAGGTTTGAGTTTGTGATGGTTGAAATGGATTAGAAGGAGGCATAATATAAATATGCATACTTTTTTATCTTATCAATGGATGAAGGGATGATTTCACATCCATGTATGAATATCTAGAGGCCTCGAGGGGTTGGTGATATTTTATTGCATCCTGTATTCTTGAAAATAGTTGCAAAGTTCATTTTTGAGGAGAATATTAGTTAAATAAAAAAGAGTACATATCATCATTTTTCAATAGTTTAAATTGTAATTACAAAGTTTAAATCACCTCTTGATCTATAAAAAAAAGATAGTTGAGCTTCATTTTATCATGAAGAGCAGTTGGAATATTTGTACTCTCTAATAGGTGAATTGCCTCATTGTACAAAGCAAAAATATAATTGGTACATGTAAAAATGGAATTATCAATGGTAAGAACATAAGATAAATAACTAATAATATTGCTTGACAAATATGAACACTAATCAAATTTTTTGCCACTTAGGGTATGTAGGATGTAAACAATAGCCTAGATTGGAATGTCTAATGCTCTTCCATATAATACAATTCTAGCCTAAAAGAATTAAATCATGGCTATAAAAAAAGGATGTTTTATAGATTATATAATCAGGCTCCTTTTTTTATGAGTGTGGGAACCACTAACAAATGCAAATATTTATTATTAAAGATGTTTAATAGACATACAAATTTTAAAACAAAATATAAATTATAATAATAGTAATTTAATTAAAAGGTATGAACCATCCATCTATAGACCATAGTGGGAATCTAGATACTTCTTGTCCTAGTCTGTTAGCAAGACATGGGTGGTCACAGGGTTAGCATTTTTTTGTGGGAGCCCTGTTAAGTGATGAATGTCTTTAGGGATGGTCCTAAATTGGAAAACCCATGATTTTAGCTTCAAGGTGAACATGGATTCTACATGGTCATATATTCTAAGAAAAAAAATGAGTATACCAGTGTCTTTTCATATTGGGGCATTTTGAAAAGACCTTCCAAACAACACTTCTCAAACCAGTCTATGAATGCATCTTATTATTATAGTAATCAAAGTACCTATGGGCACATAAAGTTTTTGTACATTATTTTCAATGACGATGAGATTGGAGAAGCCATTGTGTAATATAAGTGACAAGGTTGTGTTAGGTGTTGTAGGGAGTTAGGTCTCTAGGAGGTCAGAGTGGAGGTATGAATTTTCAAAAGTGTGAAACTAAGGGGTCTAACACTATTTATAACAAAATATGCCATGCCAAAACCAACCAACTAACATTCACATCGACATAAAGTGGTGATAATACTAACATGTGTTAGTATTCTAGTTATGTTTTAGTAATTTTTTGGTAGGTGCTAACACTTACTAGTGGAAGATAACACTTTTTGTCAACCTACAATATTATAGGCATCTATCAGTAAGTGCTAATATCTACCAACAAGTGCTGTAATCTAATAACAAGTGTTGTCATCACCTAATGAGTGATATCATCTAACATCCCTTATATAGGAATCCATCACCATTATGCTCATATATATGCATACCAACATACCTTCCATGTTTCACCCCATTGTTCCTATATATTCACCTATTCACTTAAACAACTTTTGATTTTGTCTGTCATACTTTTGAAACACATACTTAGAGTTTGGCTAAAAAAAACCAAGTTTATTTATATATGAGCCACTAAAATTTACCCTGGATGGGTGATATATTATGTATAATTTCCCAATCCTTACCCTTGCATTATCATTTTTTGGTAAAAGAGGAAGCCAAACCCATATTTATTTAGATAAGGTAGTGGTAAAGCTATAACATTTAAAGTAGGTATGAGCCTGGGTACTATTAGAAACATAAGTTTTACCCTATTTAAGTGATTGCTTAGATCTCCTTAAAACTTGGACAAACATTGGATTGGTTTACAGGCTATGGGATACCTGTATCTTAGACCAAACCTCTAGATTATGAGGCTAGCTCCTCTGAATATATCAATTTTTGGTTAGGTACTAAAATCTACTTGATTTTGGGGTGAAAAGAGTTAGAAATAAACTAAAAGGGAAATGTTATTATATAGATGGTGATACATCTATATTGTTGGTTCATCCACTCAAATTTGTAATTCTACAACACTAATGAACCAAAAATAGACTAAAAGACTACTCTAAGGCTTCTTATGCAACAATGTTTTACATGGAGGTCTTGATGATTGAAAATAACTTAGAGGTAGAGAGAGAGGTCTGATTTGAAACACTTTCAACCTTTTTACACTACAAATCTGATCATAAACCTTTGGCACTTCTAATGACATGCAAAAGACAACTCAAAAATAAATTGGTATGGCAAGGACATGCTAAGGGAAGATTCATACCAATTTTACACATCTAAATAAGCCTATACACACTATAAGTTAGTAATAAATAAGATATATTGGTCCATTTTATTTATTTAAGAGGTTATAAATCTCAATCTTGGTAGAGTTTCCTCATGCCCAAGAGAGGGATCTTGAAATAAAGCCTAAAAGCCTGAATATATAGAACATGAGAAGAGAAGAAGCCAAGATAATGGTGTAAAGGAGAGAATAAGAGGTCATCCAATCCTAAACTTAGGTATAACTCAATTACCAAGAATTATTCAATAGTCCTCAAGACATCTTTCTATGTCTAGTACCTTGCATGAGCTCTTTAGCGTTGAAAATAAGGTGGTGGGCCATAGTGACTTGTCAAAAATAATTTGGAAGAATGATACACCATAAATTGGTTAGATAAATCCTATTGAATTCCATTAATATATTTATTATATCTTAAGGTTTAGTTAACTCATGATAAGGAATAACTATGTGTTAATTGACAACTCAAAGACCAGTTATGCATGTAATTTTCTACTGAAAGACTAGTTAGCTCATGTGATTACCACTTAATATAAGTTATACCACTGATTTCCACTCAAATATAAATTATTAATCATGATAACTCCACATTATCTCTCATCAACAACCTTCTATGCCATATTCACTTCACTTGATTGAACAAATAGGTCTACTAGGCCAATTAAGCTTATTAGCCTAACTAATTTCACATGATGGATCTGAAATCCTAAATGAAAACATTATAGCCTAAAAATATAGTGTGTTTTAGACATGAATAAATTCCTCACATCATGAAATTATCTTTTTTGAATAAGAGACATCTATAAATTGGTCAAAGTAGCTGACTAGGTCAATCTATCTTAAATTTTTATAGAATGGGTATTTTGAAGAATCTCAAATAGGAATTTAAAAGAATTTTTTAAAGAATATAATGGATTTATAAGGTATAAAAAGTGGAAAAATTCATTCTCTAATGATTAGAATCCATTAAACTACCTTGTACCTCTATTTTATGCACTTTTTCTTCAAAAAACCTTATTTTTTGCCATGTTCATATATTTCCATAGATCAAAATACCATTTAAAATACCCTCTCTAATTTTAATTCATTTTTAAATATTTTATAGGATGATTCATATGTGTTTGAGTGCAATAAACTTCACTTTTCTCAAAACTAGTCTATAGGAGGGTTTGGGAGGGTTTTGGAGGTGAACCTTCTTAACGATGGTTAATAAAGTATTAATATCCAAATTATAACTTCTTACCATGGATTTTTATTCCATATAACCCTTAAAATTTCCTTATAATCTTGGGTTACCATATAAAAGGTGTGAAAAGATATGTACGTAATGAAGTTTGCTTGTAGGGTTCTAAATACATTTTAGACATGCTTATACTCTTAACAATGGTTCATAAACATAATATACTTAATAAAAATAAATAATTCATGGATTTAAATTAGATATGGGTCCTAAAAACATGATAATATCATTTGGTAAAACTCCTTTTGTGGTGCGAGATATGAGATCTTGAATAGGCAACTTGAACTAAGTGTATGGATTTTGTAGTTCAAATTTGATCTTAAGGACCAAATTGACCTTTTAATTATATTTATATTATTTTAATATCTCATGTAAGACCTAAAACATCCAATTAAACATTATCATGAAATTACCTTTGCTTTATAGAGTCTGCAAGTGCCTCAAATTGATATAGGCCTTCTAGGCCTAAAACTAGTTTCTAGGCCTAATTGGCTAAATTTGAGTGCTGGAGGTCTGAGTGGCCTGTAGGATTATATGGGGGGTAAAAAAAAATTGTTTTAAATTATTTTACATCCCATTTTAATTCCTTTTTTTTCCTAATCTTCACTTTGTCTTCATGGTCTCTTAAGGCTTCTTGTAGGAATGACTGTTTAGACTATGTGCATGGATAAGATAAAGGTCTGCAAGTATTTTATCCTTTGAGTAAAAGTTTAATGGGTTTTGAAAACTCTGATATATTCTCTCATAATGATAATACTCTTTATTCCTATCCTCAAATTCACCTTACACTTGGTATGCCTTGATCCCTCTAGCCTAGGTTTTTTGGCAATCATATTTGTGAAAACCTGATGGCTGGGTTTTGTGCTTCTCCTTGCTAAACCTAAGTCATATTATAGTAAAATATAATTAAAATTCCTCTCTTAATTTCCTTTTATATATCTTATTCCTTGAAACACTTCTCAATCCACATAGATGTGACCAATACTAGTGCAGACCTTTGACTATGTTTTTATGAGTTGGCAGACCTTTAGTAGAGATTAAGATCTTGATGAAGCTTTAAAAGATATAAATTAACCAATTGAATTCAGATATTACTTAAAAATTTTCATCCTTTAAGGAAATTTATTTGAAGTGCACTTGTATAGGTTATGTAAATGTATCAATGTAAATGACCCTCTAGTATGGTTGTAAGTGGTCATTCCAAGGTTAAATTTGGAGTGAATCTTGCTTGGAAGGAACTTTATTCACACCCTAACCTATTTAAAACTTAATAATTCTCATGAATATTCCATGTGACATGACACTCTTTCATTATACCACCCTAATCCCATATTCTTAATTCTTGGAGGTAGGCTTGTCTTAAGAAATCTGTAGGTGATGCTGATTATTGTACAGACTGAGACATCTTTTTGTAATACTTGGACTTGAGTATGATCACTCTCACCTTATTAAGTGACTATTGTCATAAAATTAGGAACCCTAGGAGATTATATGAGGTTCTCACAATTTTATGAAACATGGAATCATCTCTCCAGTTGTGGGTGAACTTGTAAGAGAGATGAATCTCTAGATTATGAGGGCTAACTCCCTAGATTCATCTTTAAGTGCTTATCACATAATATAATGCTTGTTTATGGAAAAAGGGTTAGGAGTTTACATGAAATGGAAACTACACTAAAGAGGTGATACACGAGGACATATCCCGTAGACTATCACACTCCTACTAAGCAACAAGGCTTTCCAAGACCAATTATATGCATTGAAGGATCCTAACATAGTGTTTCAATGTGGATGTAGTATACATAGGAAAACCAAAAATATAACTAATATAGAGGTATATTTTACACCATATTTATAATTTCATACTTCAAGAGGAACCTAGTACATTCACACACTTCACATGACTTGTTAAAATTAGAACTCTTGCTTAAACATGAAGGATAAAGAGGAGTAAGGATGACACCATCACTTAGCTCCATTATACATGACTTGCACACTTATAATTTTTTTTATTAACTCATAATCAGACTTGTATTAAATTTTTAAAGACAAAATTCAATGTCATATCATCAAGTCCTCACAATACTAGCTATGGTCTCCTTTACAATAGCCAACATGGCTCATACTTATAGACATTTGGAAGAAGAGAGAGAATAAAGAAGTTGAAGAGGCACAAGGACAAGTTTAAAAAGGTGAAAATAAGTTACAATTCATGTGGATGAGGTGGAAAATAAGTTATGAAACTTATTTACACATCATTCTATCCCAGATAAGCCTCTTTTCCAAGTGTGGTGTAGCAATCTTCTCAAGCATCTTTAGGTCTTGAAACTCCTCCTTGACATGTGGCAAGAGGCAATAATTTGATCATGAGATATCTTGGAATGTTATATTTTCATCCTAAAGAAAACATTTAAATCATATTTAATAATATCAATTAGTTACATCACCTTTAATCATCAATTCCTCTCTTAGGTGTCACAAGGCCTCTTTGTCTCACTAGGCCCAATTTGGCTAAAATAGATAAAATTTGGATTTAGCTCAAGTTATGAAATACTTATTCATGTAAGGAATATTTTAATCATATTATACTGAAAAAAATCCATCTAGAACCATCAAAATGTCTTCAAGTCTCCATTTTGCTCATAAAGCCTTCACTAGGCTTAGTCCTCTAGTAACCTTATTTGTACACAAGTCTACTTGTGTAGGAGAATTAAAAAATATTTAGGACTAAGTAAAATAATTTTTAGATACCATTTTTATACATTGTGATCTATGCCAAGTTTCATGATTCTAAACTTAAGGCAAGTGTGTTTTTTAGATATATAGTCCTCCCAATTAGGCCTCTTTAGCCTAGAAGACCAAAAATGTTCATTTTGAGCTCCCACACGTGTGAAATGTAAAAATATAATGTTATTTAATTTTTTAACCTCCTTATAATCCCTCATGTTTAATTTTAGTTCTTGATCACTTGTACGGGCCCCTATTCTAGCATTAAATGCTCTTTTTTGGCCTATTTGTACAACCTTGTACTTGTAAGTATAGACCAGTGGCATGAGGTGGATATTAGGAGATTTATCAAGGTCATAATAATGATTTTAAATCTTGAAACATACATTTGAGTGCTTTTTTAGGCCTTTCTCTCTCATCAGGTTCAAATCAGGCTTTTTGGAGGATTTGGAGTGCATTAGCCCTTAAGGGATTGTCCATAAAGGATGCACATTGGAGATTGTTAAAAATTAAACTAAGGGATCCTTAAGGACCTTATATAACACCTCCAATAATCTCCATGTCCCATGCATAATCTCATGAAATTTTCAAGCATTTAAAGTTGGCCATTCGAGCCACTTGGTGCATTCTGTGAGGGTTTGAAAGCTTTTGAGTAAAGAATTAGATTCTTGATTAATTTACTTTAAAAAATGGTTAAAAAACCTATGAATATGTCCCATGAACATTCCTCAATAATTTTAATATATCATCAAGAGCTAGGAATGAAATTTACCCCTTATTTGGCATTAGGCTTATGCCTTGCCAATGAGCCTGCATGCTACTTTAGACTCAAAATGACTCTTTAATGGTTTATTTTGGATTATTATGGATTAAAAACTTATAAATTCATCCCATAAGCATTATAAAATCACTTATTAATTACAACTAAGGTCAAAAATGAAAATGACCATCCTTACCAAGCCTTTTGCTTATCATTCCTTGCCATGGTGACTGCAAACCTCCTTGTGTATGGTATCCTATTTGTCCTCAGACCTTATAATTTTTTTTTTGTATTTATATGGGTTTTTTACAGCTTATAAAACCATCATCCAAGCTGTACTTTCCTACGGCTCATCAATCTCATCAATTTTCTAAAAATTGTCTTCTCTATGCAAAGGAAAATTGCCCCTATTCTGAGATAGAATAGAGAGGGTTTGAATTTATATTTTTGGAAAATTAAATATTATAGAATATTATATAGGTATTTATTTTACTCTTTACCAAATTTTTCCACCTAAATCTTCCATTTGATCCTCCAACTTTGCACATCTCTTAGGTAAACTTTATGAACCAAGTAGTCTGTGAAGGTGGGTAGGGTATGACTATGTTTGTAGGTTTTAAGGATGGCCTTGAGATTTATTGGACATGTGTATATCCTAAATTCATATAATTATTTATAAAAACCATTATATATCCTAATTTCCCCTTAAACACCTTCCATGTTCTTGAGACATAGAATAAGTCTATGACTACAAAGGAAGGGAAACCCTATTTTATGACCTGACTGTAGGCTATTATGAGCTTTTTTTGGATTTAAATACACAATTCAGGCCCTATTTTATGTTTTATATGATTATTTAGGCATTAATTAATCATTTTTATATGGCTAATCTCCATCCCATAAACCCATGTATCTTTTGTCCTCAAGATCAAGGCTTTGCTTATGTGGACTAAGACACTTCAAAACCTGCCTGTATGTCTTGATTTAAGATTTTTTTGATGTTTGTAGACATATTATTCATGTTTCATAGGTAATATAACATATTGGTTCTTTTTATTCACTTATATGCCTTCAAACCATATCATTTCATGCCTAAGTCCTTAACTATTATACCCCTCTACCTGCTTGGACCGAGACAAGCCTGTAGGTGTGCTTGGGGTTTGGAATTAGGCTTTGTTCATGTTTTATAAGTTTAATCATAAGTTACTTGATATTAATTATCAATTTAATTTAAATTTAATCCACTTTAATAACTCCAAACCAAGTTCAAAATCCAAATATCTTCCTCACTGCTAACATGCCTCACATGATTGTGTGTTAGGCTGCCTGTAGGTTAATTTGAGATCACCTAGGTCATGTGGTTAATGGAATCATATTTTAACTTTAGGTATAGTGTCTTTAAATTAATAAATTCACTCTAAACCTCCAAATTGGTCACTATATTCCCAATTAAGACAAGATAATTACCCAAGCTTGCTGTAGATGACCCTTCCCAGGCTTGTGTATAGATAGGGAAGGGTTCATTAGTGATCAAAACATCAAAATTCATATCTTCTTTGACCTCTTAGATTAGGAATTCTATTTTAACTATTTTTTATTGATAAATATTAGTGGAATATATTAGGATTTTAAAATTTAAATGTAAAACCACTTTCCAATCAATGTCCTATAGATATCACTGCCCCTTTTTAGTGGGTTTTTGGCAACTTTGAGACCTTGAAAATCTCATCTCCACTCCTCCTTTGCTCATTAAAATTGACATAGCTATTGTGGGTAGATAGGGATATTATTTGAAACAAATTAGATCACTATAATTTTCTTATATCATGAGAAATGTTAATTCACAAAAACTCAAGGATCTCTATTTGCAACTTTCAGGGACAAAAGAACCAATATAGTCCAATCATTATTTTGAAGGAAAATTACACTTAGCATAGCATTCTAACTCTCATGGTATGAAAAATATGAACATTTTGGCATGTTATGAATTCAAAAATTAACTCCATCATGTATTTCAATCTTTACACCTCTATACAAACCTCTTGGATTCAAGTATAAGCTGACTATGAACAAACTAGGTAGTGAAAAAGGAAATTAGGCAATTTGGCTCTGGAGGAGTATGTTAATTTGATTTTCACAAGGTAATTCAATGAGATAAATTTTAAAAAATTAACCCAAGCATATTAAACATCTTTATGATCCTCCTTCCATGTTGATAAAACTCAGGTTATGCATACATGGCTACCCACTTGAAAAATAAGCACAATTTTGGAAATATCCTTCAAAGACATTAAGAAAAGTGTTGGATGATGGAAAAACCATTGGAAAGGGAATATTTACACCTAAAAAAACTTCATAAAATCCACATAGCTCCATATATTCATAAAAAATAATAAACATATGAAAACTTATGCCCCAATTGAATACAAGTTCATAAAAAGCTGCCTAGGATGTAAATGATTGTTCATGAAAGAGAAACCACCAATATGGGAGTTATTATTATGGATTTTAAGTTTACTTAGATTAATATCCACCTTTAGAAGTATGCTACCTAAATCCACTTGTACGACCCATAAAAAGTGTTTGAAATTACTCTTCCTTAGTTTACTAAGTGAAAATGAAGGAAAAGAAGTTAGAAATGAATTTTTTTATGTAATGTATGCAATATAAACATGGTAATGATCTGTGGGGAGGTGAAGAGTCACACCACCATGTTTTTATCTATAAGATAACTTGAGAGTTTGTACAAGTGTTAGAAATGGCCTATTTTTAGGGAAAACTACCATTTAACTGATGAATCTAAATTATAACTACCACATAAAATTATATTGACATAATTTGAGCTTATCCACATTGATGTACACCCTAGGGACAAATATTTTAATTTAAAAGTCCTCAAAAGTCATTTAATTAAGCTAAAAGGTGGCCAAATGACCCCTTTAGCACCTAAAACCTAGCAAGTGGTCAATTTATGACTTGTAAACACATTGAAACCTATAAAATACCATTTCAAGATATTTAAAAAATAAATTGAGCCTTTGAGTAAGTTTGACCAATGTTGACCTTGGTTGACTGAGCCAGTGTAAGGAGGATGGGTTTCAACAAGGACTAGGGAAAGGGTAAGTGAGACATGTAGGATAATAGATGACCCTAAAGGACATATTAAAATTTCTATAAAATTTAAAAATATTAAGGGTTGAGCCAAATTTGACTTGGGGTCAAATTTGGTCAATAGTGACTCTAAACACTAGGCAAAAAAAACTCATTAAACTTAAAGGTATAACAATGCCTTATTAATAATCTTGGTTTGATAAAGTATTTACATACTTTAAACCCCTTAAAACTCTATTTTAGGTGGTTATTAGCATGTAAAGATGACCTAATATGATTTTTCTTAGTCCTTAAGGTTGAAGCTAATCCAATTTGCACATGCGTCACTTTGAAACTTTGTCACCTCCATAATCTATGTACAAAAATTTAGCCTCTATATGGACTGTATCAAATTTTTAATCTTGAACTTGATAGCAATAGACCTATTCTCATCTTAATATAATGATTTCACCTTAACTTAAAGTTCTCATTGAGTCCTAATTTATCTTCATACAATCTTGACTTTGATCCAAGCTTGCATCTTTGATCTCACCTTTCTTAGTATGGCTGTAGGTGGAGATTTTTGTTGCTTGTACAGATTATGGCAAGGATTGGGTTCATGACTGAGCTTGAGGAGGTTAAAAAAATGATTATGATGCTCTTCCAAGTGGATAATTATGTAAACCTTGCTTAATAAAGGCCTCAAATGATAAAATTTCCTTGAAATTAATCTTAATACCATACTATGGATGTCCTTAAAGCTTGGCTGTAGATGATGACTTCTCTCTTGTTTAGAAGGTTTTTAAGGTCTTATATAATATTTACATGATCATGATGTTCATTGATTTCCTTGAATATTTCTTGATAGTGGATATATGAGGTGAAAGTGAGTGGAAGGTGATATGATGGCAATTGATGATGGGAAACATTGAATGGAGATGGAACATTACAATAGTGAAAAGGAAGTGAAAAGATAGTGTAAATGGATGCAACATGATGGTGGTGAAAATAGCTATGAAGTGTATGTAAATACCATATTTAAGGGTATTAAACAAGCATAATCATATCCTTAACAAGATAATACAATTTTGAGGCCATTAAACAAGCATATGGTGCTAAAATGAAAACCTAGGAGTCTTCTAAAAACCTTAACAAATGCTAAGAAACCTTAAAATTTGATAAAATAAGATTCCATGAAGATATTGAAAACACATTGATGGATTCATTACTATGTATTATTTAAGGTATATTTGAGAATCTTGAATGAGAAATAGAAGACCATGAAGGAGGCTTGCAAAACATGTCATGAAGAATCATGAATCCATGGATCATCTCTAAACTATATAACTTCTTTAAACTACTTGTAGAATGAAAATTAGATTTGTATTAGATTATTCAGATACATATGACCTCACACATGTGAAAATAAGTAAAATAATTCTATGTAAATGTGGTTCATGCTCTTGAGAAACTCCATGAACTTGATTTTTCCTATCATGATGCCTAAATGAGGAAAAATCTCATAAAACTGGTTGCTTAATTGGATGAAGAAGGCATAGTGAGTGCCTTATCTTGTTAAGGATGGTTAATCAAGGAAATAGAGAGATAAATTGAGAACCAATTACCATATATATAATCTCTCTTAGACCCCTTTGCTTAAAATTTTAGATCTTGATTTTCTCTCTCATGATCATACCATCTGCAAACCTGAAGGGCTCTCTTGTTTTGCACAAAAGAAAAGTGCATAAAGGGAACTAGTTTTGAGCTTATTTTGAATCCATTTTCCTTTAATCTCTTTTGGAAGACCTACCATGTCTTCATATTTAAATTCTTGGCCTCCATTATATGAAAAAGGTTTTATAATCTATACTCCTTGCATGAAAACACATAGAAAAGGTTTTTTTTTTACATTATCTTCATATTTCAATTTTGAAACTATAAATTTAGGGAATATAAATGAATAACACGAGTTAAATAATTTATCAATAAAAGTATTAAGTCTTTTTACATTAAATAAGAGCAAATTTTGGCACATGGGAACTCTTTAAGACCTAAACTATGCTTTAGATTTGCATGGAGAGATAATTCCAAAGCATGAAACTTTTGAATTGAGGTAAAGACATAAATATGAATATGATTTAAGGTATTATGGATGATTTAGTGGATTTTAACTTCAAATTTATCATTTAAAGGCTCAAACCTTCACATTTAGGTAGTATACACATAATTTTACAAAGAGAATTACCACTAAATGTTATGAAAAGTATCTTAGGGCCTTATTTAGGTCCCAAATAAGATTTTATATGTCTTCAACACACATAATAAGCTTATAATTCACTTAATACTTGAATATTATAAAGAAAATCATAAGAAACTCATCACAACTTGAAACTGAGAAGGACCATGATAGGACTTGAAACTTACTCCCTTGACATGACAATCAAAGATATATTGATGTTCAAACACATCATCTAAGGACCAAGAAAACTAGGACATGAAATTTTTTTAATATAGGGGTTAGCATTTAGCCTTAATATGCTAAATTTCTAAAATTTTTGGTGACTCATAGGGTTTGACGAGCTTACTGGTCAAGAGAACCTACTAGTTTTTCATGAAATGACAACATGATAACATGGCTTGATGAATCTCTTGAACTGCCAAACATATTTCTAATTGTGACACCTCTTATGACTACAAAAACAATAAGACATAAAAAACAACATAAGAAACACACCTAATCTAATAAGCATATGCCTAACCTAAGGAAACAATAAAATAAAACAAACATAACAACAAGGCATCATACTACTACTTGTGTTAATCATTTATTAAAACAAGAAAAATAACCTAAAACAACTAACTTAAAGTCAAAATATTTCCTCTAGGGTCAAATAGAAAACTAGATTATCCACTATGGAACCTTGAAGTATGATTTCCACCTTTTGATAGTTTCTTCTTGCAACTAGGAACATGTGCACATTCATGGATTATTGGGGAGACAATTGGGCCCTATAGTTCTATTCTCAGGTGCATGGATTGTACATATGAGTCTGAGACTCAGTGATAATCCTACCATATTCTTCTTTTTTTCTTTAATAATGCCAATTCTATCTCATTCATAAGCTGATGATGGTTTGTCACATTCTCATTTAATAATTTTATTGGTAACTCAACTGATATGATTTTATTAGTACCTCCAGCTTGCTCATGAGATTGAAAATGATTAGCTACTATAGTGTTCTTTACAAGGACAATCTTAGGCTCCTTATGGGGTTGATATGGACTATTAAAATTTGAACAAAATTTTTCCAAGTCTTCCTAAAAGGCCATATATTTATGATCACTTAAAAATACATGGGGTTCATTAGCATCCTTACCATTTACTTGTGAATCATGATGTTGATCACACATCTACAACTCTTTAACAAAGCCATATGAAGTTCTTGATCTGAAGCACTTGCTTCACCTTCATCTTCAATAGAGAATGGCATTTCATATATCCACTCAAGCTTTAGCTTTGCTTGCCTTGGTTTCTCTAGACTTGCATTACCTTCTTCAAGCTCCAAAACCTTAGTGGTATATTCATGTGTAGGTCTAATCTTCTATCCTATTCCATCATCTAAATCTACCATCTTAAGCTCTTCAATATCACTTAAGAACTCATGGTACAATTTATACCAATGGTCATCAACTTTAAGAATTTTCTCTATCTCAATAATGGTTCCATGTGAGTTATCTTCATGGCTGTCTCTTAGAGAAAGAGTTGTTTGTACCTCATCCTTGATAATTGTTGCAAGTTCTTGAGAAACATATTCCTTTTGCTTAAGTTAAACCTCTTACAACTCATTCTATTTTGTATTTTAGAAGATTGAATCATGCCTATAATTTCTAAGGGGTGTCCCAATGATGATTTCCTCATCTTAATGTTCACTCAAGTGACTCTCATTTTCTATAATTTTAGCTTAATATTCTTCATTTACCTCATAAAGGAGAGGCTCTCTCTCAAAAATTGGCATGGTATATCCTTTAAAATACTCAAGAAGATGAGATAAATCTAATGGTGCTATCATGGATGCTTGATTCTACTCATGGGGATGTTCAAACTTGACAACCATCACCTCTTCTTTCTGCTACATTTATCTTTGCATAGACTTCCATGAGGAGAAAACCTTAGGATCTTGAACAGGAAGGGGTGAGGACTGAATGACGTAAGGATTTTCCTTGATTTCAACATTTGGGCTTATGCTTGAATATTGTAATTTCTTCCAAGTTAGAAAATTGGGTTTAGGAGCCTCTTGTATTGAAGTTATTGTAATTTGGGGCATGATTGGGAACACTTCTTACTGAGGTGGAATTGTAATCCATGGATAGTGGCATGGGGTAATATGAGGTAGTGACTTTTGGGATTGTTTACTTGAGTGTTCTTACTTCAAGTCTAAAATTTATTCAGTAATGATTTGGTTTATCCTCTTCATCTCTTTTAACTCATCATAATTTTTTGTGTCTTGGAAGTGTGGTTGGGGAGGGAAAAATGGAGAGAAATTTTGGTAAGGAGGCTAATCTTGGAACTAATGTGGCTCATATTAAGGGTAACGAGATTCATGAGGGGCATTATAGGGTTGGTATAAGCCACCATACTACTGATCACAAGGTTAATATAGGTGAATATAGGGATGATAAGGGTCATAATAAAATGGGGATGGATCATGGGACTATTTTATAAGGAGATTAATGACCAAAATTTGATCCATAGGCTGCCATAAGACACATGAAAAACAATGAACTATGAATAAGATATGCCATTTACCTTAGAGATGATGACCATATGAGTACTTGAAAATACTTGTGAAGACCAAGATAATATAAATGAGTATACCAATGGCTAAATTTGTGTCCCACTAGGTATGACAAAACTATTATTAACCTAAGTTGTACCCTAATAAAGTATATTGCTTTGATCTCCTTCAAATTTGGACTAACATTGGATTGGTCTACAGGCTATGGGATACCTGTATCTTAGACCAAACCTATAGATTATGAGGCTATCTCCTCTGAATATATCAATTTTGGGTCAGCTAATAAAACCTACTTATTTTTAGTGTGAAAAGAGTTAGAAGGAAATTGAAAGGGAAATCCTATTCTAGATATGGTGATACACCTATATTACTAGTACATCCACTCAAATTTGTACTTTTACAACACTAATGAACTAGAAATAGATCAAAAGACTAATCTAAGGCTTATTACGCAACAATGTTTCACATGGAGGTCTTGATGATTGAAAATAAATTAGAGGTAAAGAGAGAGAGGTCTGCTTTGAAACACTTTCAACCTTATTACACTACAAATCTGATCATCAACCTTTAACACTTCATATGACCTAAAAAAGACAACTCATCAACAAATAAGTGTGGCAAGGACATACTAAGGTAAGATTCATACCATTTTTACACATATAAATAAACATATACACACTATAAGTCAATCAAAAAGATTCTATAACATTCCATTTTATTGATTCAATAGGTTACAATGCTCAATCTTGGTAGAGTTTCCTCATGCCCAAGAGAGGGATCCTAAAATAAGGCATAAAAGCCTAAATATATAAAACATGAGAAGAGAAGAAGATAAGAGAATGGAATAAAGGAGATAATAAGAGGTCATATAATCCTAAACTCAAGTATAACTTAGTTACCAATAGTTATCAATAGTCCTCGAGACATCTCTCTATGTTTAGTACCTTGCATTCTCTTTATATGAGCTATTTGGCATTGAAAACAAGGTGGTGGGCCATAGTGACTTGTCAAAACTCCTTGAAAATAATGTTAAATAATAAATTGGTTAGATAACTCCTATTTAAGGTCATTAACTCATTAATTATCTCTTAAGGGTTAGTCAACTCATGATAAGGAACAACTATGTGTTGATTAACAACTCAAGGACCAGTTGTGCATGCAATTTACTACTTGAAGACTAGTTAACTCATGTGATTGTCAATTAAAATCAGTTATGAAAATAATTTACACTCAAATTTAAGTTATGAATCATGATAACTCCACATTATATCTCATCAAAAACCTTCTACACCATATTCACTTCACTTGATTGATCAAATAGGTCTACTAGCTAGTTAGGCCTAGTAGCCTAATTACCTACACTTGATGGATCTAAAAGCCTAATGAAACCATTATAACATAAAAATATATCAATTTTGAGACATGAATCAATTCCTCACATCATGAAATGAGATTTTTTGAACAAGAGACATTTTCAAATTAGTCAAAGTAGTTGACTAGGTCAATCTATCTTGAATTTCTATAGACTAACTATTTTGAAAAAGCTCACAGAGGCATTTATAGGCATGTTATTAGAATATAATGGCTTTATAAGGTATAAGAATTTCCAAAATTAATTATCCAATTATTGGAATTGATTAAATTACCTTGTACCTCTATTTTATGCACTTTTTCTTCAAAAAACCTTGTTTTCTATAATGTCCAAATAATTTATTACATCATGGTACCATTTAAAGGACCATCTCTAAGTTTAATCAATTTTTCAAGAGTTTATATGATGATTCATGGATGTTTGAGTGTAATAAACTTTACTTTTCTCAAAACTAGTTTGCAAGAGGGTTTGAGAGGGTTTTGAAGGTAAACCTTCTTAACAATGGTTCATAAAAAATGAATCTACATACTAGAACTTATTTCCATGGATATTTATTCAATATGCCTATTCAAATTTACTGATAATATTGGGTTCCCATGCAAAATGTGTGCAAAGATACATATGTAATGAAGTTTGCTTGTAGGGTTCTGAATGCATTCTGGACATGATTATATTCTTAGAAATGGTTCATAAAATTTATATAATTAATCAAAATAAATATATAATATATTAAAATTAAATAGGGGCCCTAAAACCATGATAATATAATTTTTTTGAACTCCATTTGTAGTGAAAGATATGAGCTCTTGAATAGGTAGATCAAATTGAGTGTATGGACTGTATAGTTTGAATTTACTCTTAAGGACAAAATTATTTTTTTAATTATATCTATATGATTTTAATGTCTCATCTAGGACCTAAAACATCCCCTTAAACATTATCATTAAGTTACCTTTTCTTGATAGAGTCGACAAGTGCCTCAAGGTGATATAGGCCTTTAGGCCTAAAACTAGTTTCTAGGTCTAATTGGCCAAATTTGACTGCTTGATGTCTGATTGACCTATAGGATGATATGGGGGGGGGGAATACATTTCTTAAAATTATTTTATATCTCCTTTTACTTCATTTTTCTTCCTAATCTTCACTTTATCTCCATGGTCTCTTAAGACTGCTTATAGAAATAATTGTTTAAAATGTGTGTATGGATAAGATAGAGGTATAAAAGTATTTTATACTTCAAGGAAAGTGTTCATGGGATTTTAAACCTATGGTATATTATATCATAATGATAATAATATTTTTTTCCTAGCCTCAAAGTCACCTTACACTTGGTATGCCTTGATCCCTGTAGCCTAGGTTTTTTTCGCAGTCATATCTATGAAACCCTGATGGTTGGGTTTTGTGCTTTTCATTATTTAAACTAAGTTATAAATTCATAAAATATTGTTAATATACCTCTCTTAATTTTCTTTCATCTATATTATTCCTTGAAACACTTCTCAATCCACATAAATGTGACCAATACTAGTGCACAGGTCTGTTTAAGGTCTTTCTCTTCTTACTAGCCCTCAAGGGAATTTATCTTGAAATATGGATATTTTTAAAACCCTAAAAGGCATATAAGGACACTAAAATCATCATTTTATGTATCAAAAACTCATTATTTAATCTTGATATCTCTTATTCTTTAAATCTTGAATTATGTACCGAGTCTCCTATTTGACTGTTCATGATTAAGGGGGTCTATGATAAAATTATTTGCCTACTTATATTATGGATATGATATATATAATGGCATAGGAATATTTATATAGTTACAATAATAATTTATACCAAAATTTAAGGCATAATTATACCTATAGATGCCTCAAAATGACCAAAGTTCTCCAAGACTAGCTTAATGAATTTGACTGTGTTTTCATGAGTTGACAGACCTTTAGTAGAGATTAAGATCTTGATGAAGATTTAAAAGATATAAATTAACCAATTGAATTTATATATGAATTTAAAATTTTCCTCCTTGAATTAAATGTATTTGAAGTTCAACTATCTAGGGTATATGAATGTATCGATGCAAATGACCCTCTAGTATGGCTATAGGTGGTCATTCCA
The DNA here is from genome assembly GCA_037957365.1 of Torreya grandis. Lineage (NCBI taxonomy): Eukaryota > Viridiplantae > Streptophyta > Pinopsida > Cupressales > Taxaceae > Torreya > Torreya grandis. The sequence goes on along the minus strand of JARHVA010001660.1, from coordinate 1,330,026 downwards.
AGGTTAAATTTGGAGTGAATATGTTTTGGAAGGAAATTTATTCATACCTTAAACTATTTCACACTTCATAATTCTCATGAATCTTCCATGTGACATGAGACTCTTTTGTTAGATCACCCTACTCCCATCTTCTTGATGCTTGGAGGTAGTCTTATCTTGAGAATGTTGTAGGTGATGCTGACTGTTATACGAATTAAGACATTATTTTATAATGCTTGGACATGAGTATGATCAATATCAACTTAATGAGGTACTCTCAACACTAGGCCAAAAAATATTCATTGAACCTAAAGGTATAACAACACCTTCTTGACACTCTTGGTTCAATAAAGTATTGACATACTTTAAACCCCTTCAAACTCTACTGTAGTTGGTGATTAGCATGGAAATATGACCTAATATAAGTTTGATAATTAATTAGGGTTTAAAATAATCCAAGTTTTATATTAATTAATTTTAAACTCTTTCACCTCCATACTTATTGCTATACTTTTTTGAAAATAGGTTTTTATTTATAATAGTCTTGACTATGTATAGAAATTTAGCCTCTATATGGATTATGTTAGAGTTTTGATCTTGAAATTAATAGAAATAGACCTATTATCATCTTAATATAATTATATCACCTTTAATTTAATTTATTATTTAGTCTTAATTTCTCTTCATATAGTCTTGACCTTGTATCGAGCTTGCATATTTGATCTTACCTTTCTTAGTATGGCTGTAGGTAGAGATTCTTGTTGCTTGTACGGACTGTGGCAAGGATTGGGTTCATGACTGAGCTTGAAGAGGCTAATAAGATGATTAAAATTATATTATAATTGTATAATAATTTAAACATTACTTAAATAAAGGCCTCAAACCACAAACTTTCCTTGAAATTGATCTTAACACCATACTGTGGATGTCCTTAAAGCTTGCATGTAGATGATGATTCCTCTCTTGTTTAGCATGGTTTTAAGGTCTTATACAATATTTTCATGATCATAATTCTCCCTAATGTCCTTAAATATTTATTTATAGTGGATACATGAGGTGAAATTGAGTGGAAGGTGATATGATGGCAATGGATGATGGGAAACATTGACTAGAGATGGAGCTTTATAATAGTGAAAAGGCAGTGACAAGACAATGTAAATGGATGCAACATGATGGTGGTGAAAATAAAATTTGAAGTGTATGTCAAGACCATATTGAATCATCTTAATTAATCATAATAACACCCTTAAAAAGATACTATAGTGTGGAGGCCCTTGAACAATCATATGGTGCTAAAATGGAAAACCTAGGAGTTTGCTAAAAACCTTAACAAATGATAAGAAACCTTAAAATTTGCTGAACTAAGACTCCATGAAGATATTGAGATCACATTGATGTATTTTTACTATGTATTATTTGAGGAATATTTTATAATCTTTAATGAGAACCACATTAACATGAAGGATAACTACAAAACATGCCATGAAGAATCATGAAATCCATGGATCAACCTCTAAACCATACTTCTCTAAACTTTTTACAAACTAAAAATTAGCTATGTATTATCTTCTTAAGATACATATGAAATCACACATGTGAAAATAAGTTGAATAATTCCATGTAAAGGTGGTTCATGCTCCTAAGAAACCTAAAAACTTGATTTTTCCTATCATGATGCTTAGATGAGGAGAAATCTTAGAAAAGTGATTGCTTGCTTGGATGAAGAAGGCATAGTGAGTGCCTTAGTTTGTTAAGGATGGTTAATGAATGAGAGAGAGAGAGATAATTTGATAACCAATTACCATAGATTAAATATCTCTTAGACCCATTTCTTTTCCCATAATTTTAGATCTAGATTTTCTCTCTCATGACTGTACCATCTATAAACTTGAAGGGCTCTCTTGATGTGCAAAGAAACAAAGTGAATAAATGAAACTAGTTTTGAGCATATTTTGAATTAATTTTCTTTGAATCTATTCTAAAATACCTTTCATTTCTTCATCTTCAAATTCTTGGCCTCCATTGTATGGTAAAGGCCGTGCAATCTATACTCCTTACATGAAAACACATAGAAAAGGCATTTTTTTTGCATTATATTCATATATCAAGTTTGAAACTACCAATTTAGGGAATATTAAGGAAAAAATATTTTATTAAGACAAGTATTAAGTCTTTTAACTCAAATAAGAACAAATTTTGGCATGTAAGAACTCCTTAAGACCCAAATTATGCTTTAGAGTTGCATGAAGAGATAATTCCAAAGCATGAAACTTTTGGATTAAGATAATGCAATAAATATGAATATTATTGAAGGTATTATAGATGATTTAGTGTATTTTAAATTCAAATTTATCATTTAAAGGCTTAAACCTTCACTTTTAGGTAGTATACACATAGTTTTACAAAGATAATATACAATGAATGTTATAAAAAGTATCTTAGAGCCTTATTTACATGCCAAATAGGATTTTACATGTCTCAAACACACCTAATAATATTATAATATATTTCATACTTGAATATTTTTAATAAACTCATAGGAAACTCATCACAAGTTGAAACTAAGAGGGACCATGATAATGCATTTAAACTTACTCCCTTGACATGAAAATCAAAGACATTTTGAGATAATCAAACACATCATCTAAGAATGAAGATGACTAGGATATGAAATTTTTTTAATGTAGGGGTTGGAATTTGGCCTCGATAGGCCAAATTGCCAATAGGTACTTTACCTGATGAAATATTGTTATGAAGTTCATGAGAAGAGGGTTGTATATGAAGCATATAATGGTCCTTAGGCTAAGTTAGTGTACACTAAAAATGTTTTTTATTTATAGGATATGCACAGACACATAAACACCTAATGATATGAGGCATATCATGGTCTTTAGGCTAAGTTAGTTATAATAATTGAATGGATTTTGATCTAGAGGACACACACACACACATAATTGATAATTGAATTTAAGGTGAGAATTAAAATTAGAAGGTAATACATTCATCTCATGTATCCATGATCTTATTAATAAAATATTATAGTTGAGATCATTAAGTATGACTTGAAAAACTATAAAAATGTTTATAGGACCAAATGTTATTTATAATTTAATTTGTCATAGTAATTTTTTGGGGAGATTATCAAATACTCAAACATTAATATTAGAATAATCAATATTTTTTGATTCTATACCAATTGAATTAAAAAAGGAGATATTAAACATATTTAATCTAGATTCTTTATCTACCAAAATGCATTTAACCATCTTATTTAGAGCATGCACTTGAATATATAATGGGAGATATTGATCTATAATGTGTTTAGGGGTTATATATTATTTTTTAAAATAAATGATTTATTTAGACCATCATAATGCATTTATAACATAATCTACATAAGATGGTTCTGCATCACTTACAAATTTTTTATTATGCAATGTTGCATGAAAAATATCTTTATACATAGGCACATTTTGAAGTAACTTAACAAATAAATTTTAGCCTGGGTGTTATTTAGTTGATTTGTAATGTCATATTCCTTATATTAATTTGATTTTTTTTTGGGAAGTGGTTGGGGTTGAAGAATAACCTTAGTTTGTATCACATAATGAGTTACCTTACCCCTTCAAGTTATGACAACATGGATTGTAAATCTTAGTATAAATCAAGGATGAATACTAGGGGCTAGATGGTAGCATTTAACATCTAAGATATAAGGGGAGGAATTAAATGAGCCATGAATGCTCTTTGGGGTCTATTAGTTATTATATTCAATTCATATTGGATATTTACACATTCTGAATTAAGAAAGGCTAAAAATGGTTCATTATTAATTTTAACCTTATTAGGAAATTTAGATTGAGTCCAAATTATGCATAGCCAAGTAGAACAATATAAAATTAGTAAAATCATGACTTGAGTGAACCAATATAAATAATGTTAATTTATAAAATCCATATGTAATTTTTTATGTGAGGAAAAATTAGAAATTAGGTCTAAAAATAAAACTATAAGGTAGAGATCATAAAACCCTATAAAGAAAGATGACACCCTAAGGGGAACCTAGGGTTTAGAAATATTCAAATAATATATGAGTTCACTAATATGTTTTACCCCTTTTTTATTAATTTGAATCATAACAGGATAAATTCATAAAATTAATTTAGATTATAATATATGAAAATCAAGCAAAAAATTAAATCTTACTGATTGAGACTGATATAATGATCTAATTATTATTTATGGTAAGTACTAAGGGAATCAAGACATTTAGATTTTTTGTTGAATGATTGACTATGACTATGTTATGATAGTGGAAATAAATTGGAAATAGGCGATTTTTCTATATCTATAATTGTGTCTCTGTACATGTACTGTTAGTACTATTAGGCATAGATAAAAACATGAATAATATTAAATGAGGTTGACATTACTATATATGGTGGATTTTTATCTCTATGACCATACAATGTGACAAACCTAAATGATATGTCTCTATATGTGTGGTCTATGACTATTGAATACATGTAAAACTATATAAATTAACTCATTTCTCCTCAAAACCCTAGGTCTACTTGTGAAGGATGAAAACTTATAAAATATGAGGAATGTAATTAGGTTGAGCTATCTCCTATCACCCTTGTTGATTATTGACATCTACCTACATTTATAATATTCTAAAGAGGGAAGTCAAGTCACATGTAATTATTCCCATTATTGTGAATATGTAATAGTGTTTTTTTCCTATTTGAATGCACTTAAAAATATGGCTTTGATCTTGAAAATGTTGGCACTTGAACTTGACTTGGTATGTTTTAGACTCGGATGATGACTATTACTAGTGATTGATTTGTAACTTGGGAAGAATAGGGTATATTTTATTAATGTGTAGTAGTATACCTTATAATTAAATATGGTAAATAAGCTTGACCTTGATTTATATTTATATGCCCTTAATCAGGTAATTTCATGGACCATCAACACACTAGGTGAATCGATTGACATGTGAGAAGGGTTTGATTTTGAAAAATATCCCATGATAGGAAAAATATTGTAACATCACCCTCATGATAGTAACATAAACATTAATATTTGAGTCTAAAATAAGTTTATAGGAAATATAAATGAAAATGTGGTATTGTAGAGTATTTTACTCTACACTATTGATGCTTAAAATTGTGCTATTTCCAACACCAACTTGGGAAGTTTCAAGAATGTGGGACTTGCGACTGGAAATGACCTCCAAATTTTAAAGAAGCTGGCTCTTCTTTATCTCAAATGTATTGTGGAAAAAATGTATAAAATTTAGATGGAATCACCAATGCAATGAAATAAAATTTAACTATGGCTTTGTGCCTGAGTATGATTCATTCCTTAATACTAAGCACATTGAAGCTATCTTTAGGATTCAATTACATTAAAGAGCAAACAATGCATGATCAATGTAAAAGATGAAAACAAATAGAATCAAAGGCTCACAACTTAGACGATTTTGCAATAACACAAAAAATATCAGCAAAGGCACATAACTCAGTCTTCTTATTAATTTTAAAGTCATATAAAAGGCACTGATACATGCATAGTTATACAAACTTTTTGAATTAAGAAAATAGAACAAAGGCAAATGATATTACTAGCCACAACAATAAAGTCTCAAAAACTTCTTGTAAATCTCTGATAACAATCTATTTGCAAAAAATTCTCTCCCTTTCCTTTTTCTTTTTTCTTTCAACCTATGATTTGAACCCATATTTATATCATAGGATTGGCTCAAGATTGCTCACACGATCAAATCCAAATGGTCTAACAGAACTAGAACTCAACTGGAAGTGTCTGACAAAAGATATCTTTTAGATTTGAAATGGTAAGCTTCTCTACAAGTTCATTGGCTGAAATAGATACACATGGCATTTCCCACTGTGAAATAGGTGAGGACACTTGGTAACATCTGCTAGTCTTAACAAGTGACACGTTGTGGCTTCTACTTGTCTATAGAAGCTTTAGATACCTTTTGAGAGTCTTGTAGAAGATGACACATGGCAGCTTCCACTGAGCTTTAGAAACACTATAGAAACATTTGGGACTCATTTAGATTCACATAAACGATGACACTTGGCACACTTTGCTTACTTTAGCAACTCACCCAGGGCCCACCACAGTCCTTTCTCAATAATGAAACAAAAGGAAGAAACTACAGATGTTAACACTAGGTGGTCTCCATAGATATTACAAGGGACATGTAGCACTTTCCACGTAACTTAGAGAAACATATTAAAACCTTCCACATTTGCCACTTGGCACCTTCTGCACGCACTAAGAGAAGCTTATTGAAAGAAGCTTTTATAAGGGATGTCCTTACAGTAAGAAGAAGAAATAGCCTCTAAGCATGCTTTATTTTCATGGGTTGAAGATGAAGAGTCAATATTCTTAAATGAAGCTTCTACTTCCAAGAAGCCATTGGTACAATCAGATTACTACACCAGAGCCAAGAAAAGGATGATGGAATAGCTTGAAGTCACAAATAATGAAATTATGGGGATTATTCCATTTCAAAGTCATCAAAGAACATTTGATAGACAAGAAATACCTTAGCTAGTGTAGAACCAAGTAATTTTTGGACAAATTCAAGAAAAATCAAGGTACCCTTATTATCCAAGAACCTAAACACTAGGACCGGTGAATGTGGTGGATCAGCTGAAGAGGACCCCAACACATGTGTCAATATGGGACATGTTAGCTATTCCTGAGCAAAAGAAAATGTTTCAAGAAGCTCTACAGGGTAAAGTAGTGCCTAAACATACTAGTACCAAAGGAGGACCTGCTGATAAGGAAAAGATCAAAGACACAGTTCCTTTGTAGACAATAGCCCTTTTGAACAATACACCAGAGGTAAGCAAATCTAAACCAGAGCCCTTCTATTTGAATTTAATAGTTGGAAAGAAACTATTACATAATGTAATGATAGACTCAAGGGCCATTATTATAGTAATGCCTAAACAAATAGTAGATGCTTTAAAAATAAAGTATGAGCCACTTACCAGAGGATTTATGCAGCTAAATGGGAAATTGGTGCAAACAATAAGGAAAATTAAACAACTCCCTTTGCAATTGTATACTTGCCATAATATAATTATCAATCAAGATGTGATAGTCATAGATATACCCCTTATATTTGGCCTATGTTTATCCAGAGATTTCACAGCCAAGATAGGAGGTTATATGTCACTTGATTGGTCTCACCTCATCCTAAGAACCAAATATGGTACAAAAATGAAAATACTATCTGAGTCACTATCTAAGGATCACATCACCAATGAACTAACCCCAAACTTAGAGGCAACTCATGCTATGATGAATAAGGAAGAAAGGGTATTTGTTGAAGAGTTAGGTGACTAGACTGAACATGACCAAGAGGAGGAAAATAATTAGTTGTTAACTATGATGCAAAGTGACCCATATGGAAATTATGACTCTACTGGTCTAGGCACTTATGTCATATTTGATGAAGACCATGAAATCCCAAATGTTTTAAGGGAAGAAATGCCAAAGACTCAAGAATCTGAAAAGGACTCAGAAATTTGGACCTAAAATTTTGATGGGGCTAGAAGTAAAAATGGTGCTGGAGCAGGAATTTGTCTTGTTGCTCCAAATAGTGAGAATTTTTTAAGAGCTATCCATTTCCAATTTGCCTATACTAATAATGATGCTGAATATGAATCCTTAGTACATGGGCTCATGTTAGCCAAAAAAAGGGAGTAAAGAATCTGATAGTAAAAGGAGATTCAGAACTAGTGGTGAAAAAAATCAGAGAAAAGGCAATAGCCAAAAATGTAAGGATGAGATCCTATGGACACAGAATTTGGGACTTAATAGATGATTTTGAAGCTTTCAATATTAAAGTAGTTCCTAGAACCCAAAATTTTGAAGCAAATAGGATGGCACAGATTGGGTCATAGTTTGACCCAACAACTGATCTATTAGACAACAATGAGTCAGTCAAAGTTATAGTAAGGCCAACTATCCAGGACAATGATGAAAATTGGCAAGTATTTGAAAATGATTTTTAGGTACTCCCATTTTTGCAACAGTCAGGGGAATTTGTTGATCAATTGCAACCCAAAATTGAAGAAGCATATGGAGACCAAATTATTCAATTAAAGACCAATAAGCTTCCCAAAGGCTTGATTACTTTAGAAAACCTATTTGATCTAGAAGATGTAAGCCTAGAGAAGAAAAGGTTTCAAAAAAATAAAGCAGATTATTCTGAGATACAAGTGAGTGAAGGGAAAAAACTAAAGATTGGAAATTACATAACCCAAGAGGAAAGGGAAAGACTAATTGACTTGTGTGAAAGATATGACAGAGTAATAGCCTAGACCTATGAAGACCTTCATGGCTATAATAGAGACATCATTCAACACACCATAGAACTGACTAAAGGATATAAGCTAGTTAGATAGAAGAAGAGGCCAGTGAATCCAAGGATTGAACCTCTAATGGTGGATGAGTTGCAAAAAATCTTAGAATCTAAAATAATTTTTCCAATCAAACACTCAACCTAGGTATCCAATCTAGTACCAGTCAGAAAAAAGAATGGTGACATAAGGCTCTGTGTGGATTTTAGAGACCTAAATAGAGCATCTCTGAAAGATCACTATCCCCTACCCTCTATGGAACAAATTTTATAGATTGTGGCTGGATCATAGAGATTTTTGTTGCTAGATGGTTTCTCTAGATACAATCAAATTTGGTTAGCTGATGAAGACCAACATAAGACTGCATTTACTACCAAATGGGGAATGTTTATATATGCCAAGATGCCATTTGACCTATCAAATGCTGGAGCCACTTTTCAAAGAGCAATGGATGTAGCATTTGGAGAACTCATAAATAAAATCATTCTAATTTATCTTGATGATCTCACTATTTTTTCCAAGAATGCTGTTGATCATTTTGATCATCTAGAATCTATTTTTAAGAGTTTGGAATATCCCTGAATCCCAAGAAGTGTATCTTTGTAGTACCTCAAGGAAAACTATTAAGACATATAGTATCCAAAGAAGGAGTCTCTATATATCCAGAGAGTCATAGCTATAATGAAATTGTCCTTGCTAGTAAATAAGAAGGCAGTTCAGTCCTTTTTGGGAAAGATTAATTTTGTCAGTCAGTTCATATCAGACTTTGCAGGCCTAATGAGACCAATGACACTATTGTTGAAGAAAGACCTAGTGTTCAAGTGGACTATAAAAGGAAGACAAGCTTTTGAGGAGGTCAAGAAATCAATTTCAATAGCCCCAGTACTTAGTAACCCAGACTTCTCTAAGTCTTTATAATATATGTTTATGGAGGAGAGTTCAGTGTTACTACTGTCCTAACATAGAAAGATGATCAAAAAGAGGGAGAACACCCAATAGCCTTTTTCTCAAGGACTCTTAGGGAGTATGAAGCTAGATATAACTTTGTGGAGAAACAGGCATATGCTATGGTAAAAGCCCTCAAGAAATTTAGGCATATGGTATTAGGAAATAAGATTCTGATACTTGTGGCTCATCTTAGTGTTAGAGAATACATTATGGAAGGTGAAATTACTAAAAAAAGAGCAAACTAGATAACAAAGATCCTTGAGTATGATGTAGAGGTCAGATCCACTAAGCTGGTTAGAGGTAGGGGGTTGTGCCAATACATGGCTCAAGATATGGAAAATGTGATAACTGAAGAAACAGAAAAGGAAAATATATTGAGGATACAAGAAATTGATTAGAACTCCTGGGTCATAAATAGAATCCATTTTATGAAACATGGGATTTTCTCAAAAGAGCTCTCTCAAGACAAGAGGAGATACTATAGGTAGCAAGGGGTCCATTTTTTTTTAATTGACCAAGTTCTTTTTAGAAGAAATACTGATGGCATACTTTTAAGATGCATAGAGAAAGATGAGGCTCAAAAAATACTATATGAAATGCACCATGGAGTCTCAGGTGGACATTTTTTAGCAAGAACCATAGCTATAAAGATAAGTCAGATAGGTTATTTATGGCCCACTTTATTTATAGACTATTATCAACTGGTCAAAGAGTGCCAATCTTGTCAGTATTATGTGGGGAAGAGAAGGAATGCAACAATGCCCCTTAGTCCTATAATTGTTGATGAACCCTTTGCTTAATGGGGTATTAACTTCATTGGAATGATCAATCTAGTGTTGATTATGGGACACAAATGGATTCTAACTGACACAGATTATTTTACCAGATGGAGTGAGGTAGTGCCACTCAAAGAAGCAACAAAAAAGGTGATCCTAGACTTTTTGGGGGATATCACTACTTGCTTTGGGCCTCCTCATACCATAATTTTAGATAATGCTAAGTCATTTTTAAAGGCAAAAATATCTAACTTTTCACTAAATTATGGAATCTATCTAAAAAATTCCTCAAATTATTACCCTCAGGGTAATGGTTTGGCAGAATCAACCAACAAGAACTTGATTAGACTTATTAGGAGAATAGGGGCTGATCATCACAAAGAGTGACATAAAGTGCTTAATATAACACTATGGGCTGATAAACTTATGCCTAAAAAAGTGACAAAGATGTCCCCATATGAATTGGTCTATGGTAAGCCTGCTGTAATGCCCCTGAGCTTGGAGATTCCTACTCTCCAGTTATTAAAATAGATTGAAATTGAGGAGAATGGCCCCATGTAGGTCAGACTTGTTGAGCTCTTGGAAGTTCAAGAAAAGAGGGATATAACACATGAATCCTTAATGAAACATTAGAAAATAATCAAAGACTACTTTGATAAGAAGACTTCAAACCCCCATTTCAAAGTAGGCTCAATTGTTTTGAAATGGGGTCGACACAATAAATTTGAGTCATTGTGGACTGGTCCTTATAAGATTCATACATGTAAACAACAAAATTCATTTGAGCTTGAAATGATGGAGGGTGAATCCAAAGAGATTCCTATGAATGGGATCTACCTTAAACATTTCATTTAAGCAGTATCTCCCATGTATTATAGTTAGATAGTTTCCCTTTCCTTGTTGCTCTATTTTCCCATTTTTTTCCCACTCTTGCTTTTAATAAGTGTTCTATGAACATGTGGCTGTAGATCAAAGTATTTTAAATTTTTAAAAAACTCTCACATTCACTAAACCTCTCTCAAATCCCCAAAATTTCACAAGGTACCTTTACACAACCACTTTTATGACATGTCTAACACACTATCCCACGTAGATTTAATAAGATTTACTAACGGTTTTCTAGTTATAATGCCATATATGAGACTTGATGTGTCATTAAATACCCTAATAACAATAGTTAAGGCTTAATTATGTCTCATCTATTCCTATGTCTACTAGGAAAATCCCTGTTACCTGCATTTCAATTCATAGCAAAACTTGCTTAGTAGAAGTGCCTTCCCTGTTGTAAAGGTTCCATACTTGTTACATAAGTTCACTAATTCCTAGTATAGACATAGATATGGAGGAGGCACAGTCTTCACAATAGGGGTTTGGGATTTATGAATCCATTGATAAGCTTCTCACCATTAAATCATATGCTTCAGCCCCTGCACAACCCTTAAGGACCTATCCAAGGACCAGAGTCTCTGAAGTTGGTTATGCGATCAACCTAGCAAAGGTGAAGGATTTTGTAGATAGAATAATGGACCCAACCCTTCAAAAGTCTGGCAAAGCTTTGCGAGAAGAGGCACACCAAAGATGTATCTAGAAGGCCAAGGCTAGACAATCTAAAACATTTGGGATGAGGAAATAGACTTCTCAATTGGCACAATTCATTGACCCAGGTGTACATCCGTGCCTCGACTTAGTTGAAATGTGCAAAAAATTATTTCATGCACCCTCAAACACCATAAAATAGGGTCAATTCATGGTGAAAATTAAACTGAAGGCCATTAGGGACATGTTAGCCCTATATCATGACAAAATAGCCACATTTCCCACCATTGCCAAAATGAAAAAAATGTGGGCAAACATTAATAATCAAATGAGGTTTCTCAGATCAAAATTGCAATTAGGGGATGATGATATCATTATGCCAGTGCTAGCAATAAGAAGGGCACAATTTGCATAGGCCAGTCAAGAGGCACTATCCATGATGGCATTTATTTTTGGAATGGAGGACATAACTATCTATGATTGGCAAATGGCCATTCTCTTCAGATTAAAAATTGTAGACAAGTCTCAAGAGTATCAACTGGACTTCTCAGAGTAGATTGCCTATTCAGTGGTTGACCAACTCACTCACTTCAAATATAAATGGGTTTTCAAGTATTTATCTGATTTGTTTCACCTTATATTATATCAAAACTCTGGCATCTTTTCACAATATATGCATCTGAATATGTATGACCCAAGTTTTAGTCATAATAGGACCATTCCTATGTCTGCATGGACACATATCTTATCCAATATGTCTAACCCATATGAATTTTGGGAGCTTTTTATTGCCCCTGCCTTTTGTCACCTAAGCCCAAACGCTGTTGAAAATAGATTAACTCCAAGTGTCAGAAGCCTTATGATAAATTGCACTATTCCCTGTGACTACTTTTTTAGATCTCATCATACCATCATTAGGGTCCATAGTTTTAATGGAGAACTAGTGTTGTGACCCAAGATTTTGACTCCTAGGTTAGCATTCTTAGAGGTCACCTAACAAATGTCTGTGGTTGATAATGACTATGGCACTGGGAAGAAGAAAAAGAAAATGTATGATATTCCATGGGTAAAGAAAAACATGGCCCTAGAGGTCAGAGATGCTGAGCACTTATTGTTGAGGAAGCTAGCTATCCTAGGTTTCTTTCTAATTGAAGATAAATGGAAATATGACCCAAGCAATTTCATTACCTTATGGGTCAAGAATAACAAGGTTGGCACTAAAATTATGCATGAGGGCCATCCCTTTTGGGAAGACAAAAGAAACCCTAAGGAAGAAATTCTTGATTTGTATGTATAATTGACAGATTTTCCCTTTCAGGAGGCTAGGCCATGGGAGACCTTCTATGTTGAGGAAAAGGTTTTTGACCCTAAAATCAGAATGGCTTCTAGTTTAAAAAGGGTGTTGAAGAACAAAGAATGGAAACTCAAGAAAATAGAAGCCTATTAGAAATATAGGCAGGATATTTTTGAGATAACTCACTCTTTTGGTAATGTAAACTCATATGAGAAATGAGAGGCAATTTGGGATGAATGACATCTATCTCCTGTCTCTAGCCCTGATATAAGCAAACTGTATACACATGGTGGAGAGTCAGAGGGGGAAGCAGAATCCACTCATACAGTGCAGGCCTGAGGACAAACTTCATCTACAATCACTATAGAAAAACAAAAGAATGTGGTATCCTCACCACCCAGAGCTTCTTCATTAGTGTCAACCTTTGGGGTTCCCAGTTTTGTGTAATCACCTCTAGAAATAGTGGTAAACATTGAAGAGAAGGAAGCACAACAAGAAGAAGAAAGGCCAAGGAAACATAAGAAGCTAAAACTTTAGCCTGATTCAGATGAGGAGGTAGAGCCCTATTAACATTAACCACTGAGTACATCTATTTCTCCTCAGGTATGTGTTATTTCTCCTTCTTCTCAATCTTTTTCTTCTTCTATAGGGGTGGTAATCCCAACTAGCTAAATATTATCTCCTGCCACCTTTGCTGTGCTAATTTCCCAAATTTCCCCACCTATTACTACTCAATCTAGTCATCATAGGCCACATCATTTCCTCCATTTTCCCCTCTATCCCAAAGAGAACACCTCCCCAAATTCCCCCTAGCCAACATTTGGCTATTCCCCATGGATTACCATAGGGTTATCCTTTTGTGGGCAAGTATATTGCCTCTCCCTCTACCTTCCAAGCTCAAGAAAACACTGCTAAGAAGGATAAGGAAGCCCAAATGGATTAAAAAAGGAAGAAAGATAATAAATCTCTAGTTTCACCACACATGAGATTACTATTTGACCCAATCTAGCAGTTGCTAACTGTGACTCATGTGTCACCTAATGTAGTCAGGCCAAACAAGTAGATGCAGCCTCAAGATTATACAATGAGTGTAGTGGCTATGGATATGTCACTTTTCAGACCATAGAAAAGGGTTGAGATGCTAAATGAAACCCCTTCTTCTATAGCTACTAATTATTTGAAAGTATTAAAGAAGCTATAAAAGACCGAGGCTGATCTGGCTCAAGAGAAAGCAAATGGTAGCAATTTGGCTATAGAAATCAAAACAAAGAATGATGAAATAGAGAGTCTCAACAAATAGTTGTAAGATACTATTTCTTGTCAAATTCACCAGGCTATTCAAGCCCTAAATGCTTCTTTGAAAGAAGATCTAACACAAGAGAAAGCTACAGTGACAACCCTAAGGTAGGAAAAGGCAACACTGCAAAAAAAATGTCAAGAAAACTTGCAATAGGTCACTCAATTCTAGTAGAAGCTGCTGAATGAGCAAAACAATACCACCACCATACAGGCCCAACTTCAAGCTAAGCAAAAAATAACAAAACAATTGACACTTGAGTTGGCTAATAGGCTAAAAAAAGCAAGAGTTCTGAACCTAGTCAAGGAGCTATATGTATCAGTATGGAAAAGAATCTCTGAAGAGATTACTCAGCTCAGACCCTCTCTAAATTTCTTGCTAAATGCATAAAAATTGTGCAAAAAGGTGGAGACTTTAGTCTAGGCCACTCTGTCCACTGTCTCTTTGAGAGTGTTTGATTCTCAAATGCTACTAAAAAATCTATATGACATAACTGATGAAATGTTATCAACAACAAGGGTTAGTGACATAATGATTACTACAAAAAGGGTGAACAAAGTTCTCAGTTGTAACTCCACAACAATTAATTGAAAAGAGCTCCTAGATGTGGTAAAAGAGGGAGTAAAAGACATAAACAAGCATATTGAAGATCTAGTGCAATTGGGTCTTCCCTCCCCTTTTCCTGATAGCAACACTGTATTAATGGTTGATGAGATTAAGCTTTTGTTGTTAGCCAGACAAAATGATTAGTCAAGTTTTTAGGGTTTAACAGATGCTTCATCAGTGACAAAAGTGGAAGTTGTCTTGATTCCCATGGCCCAACTTGATTTCCAATTAAAGACTATAGTTCATATTTTTTAGAGTTTTTTGCACAAGGACATCATCAACCTTGATTTAGCCTTCTAGGATTTGCAAAATAAACAGGGACTATCTGATGCTAAATGGTCTGTTTATTAGATGGCCTTACATAATTTGTGATTTTTTCCACATTTTTTTATATAGTCTTTGGATTATTTTTTTGAGCAGGCTCAAAAGTCCTCAAGGTTGCCAAGAACTATAGAGTAAAATACTCTACATTTTGTTTTGAGTTTCAGTTGTGCACTCCAGTTTTATCTTTGTGCATTTTAGTTTTGACAGTGAAGGTTTTGACACAGAGCATGGGCATGGGTTTTCATTTTGCCTAAGTTTTGTCTAAGTCTCAGAGTCACATGAAACATACCAAGTTTCATCAGCCAGGACACATTATAATTTCTCTAAGTAATGTAGATGGAGCCACGTGTCTTGTTATGTACTTGTAGAGCATGATAAGTGTTGGCATCTACATTTTAGTTTCTTATAAGTTTCAAAATCTTCTCTCAGTGTGCGTGGAAGGTGCCAAGTGGCAACTATGGAAGGTTTTAATATGTTTCTCTAAGTTACGTGGAAAGTGCTGTGTGTCCCTTGTAATATCTGTAGAGACTGCCAAGTGTCAACATCCACAGTTTCTTCCTTTTGTTTCACTATTGAGAAAGGAATGTGGTACGCCCCAGGTGAGTTGATAAAGTAAGTGGAGTGTGCCAAGTGTCATCATTTGTGTGAATCTAAATGAGTACTAAATGTTTCCATAGTGTTTCTAAATCTCAACAGAAGCCACTATGTGTCATCTTCTGTAGGACTCTTAAAAGGTATCTAAAGCTTCTATAGACAAGCGGAAGCTACCACATGTCACTTGTTAAGACTAGTGATGCTGCCAAGTGTCCTCACCTATTTCATAGTGTGAAATTCCATGTTTATCTATTTTAGCCAATGAACTTGCAGAGAAGCTAACCATTTTAGATTTGAAAGATATCTTCTATCAGACACTTCTATTTAAGTTCAGGTTAGGTTAGACCGTTGGGATTTGATCATGCAGGAAATCTTGAGTTAGTCTTATGCTATAAATATGGGTTCAAATTGTAGGTTGAAAGAAAAAAGAAAAAGGAAAGGGAGAGAATTTTCTACAGATAGATTGTTATCAAAGATTTATAAGAAGTTTTTGAGACTTTCTTGCTGTGGCCAGTAATATCATTTGCCTTTGTTTTGTTTTCTTAATTTAGAAAGTTTGTATAACTGTGCATGTATCAGTGCCTTTTATGTGACTTGAAAATTAATAATAATATTGAGTTCTGTGCCTTTGCTGATATTTTTTGTGTTATTGCAAAATCATCTAAGTTGTGAGCCTTTGATTCTATTTGTTTTCATCTTTTACATTGATCATGCATTGTTTGCTCTTTAATGTAATTGAATCCTAAAGATAGCTTCACTATGCTTAGTATTAAGGAATGAATCATACTCAGGTGCATCACCATAGTTAAATTTTCTTTCATTGCATTGGTGATTCTATCTAATTTTTATCCCTTTTTCCCACAATACATTTGAGATAAAGAAGAGCCAGCTTCTTTAAAATTTGGAGGTCATTTCAGGTCGCAAGTCCCACATTCTTGAAACTTCCCATGTTGGTGTTGGAAATAGTGCAATTTCAAGCATCAAAAGGTATTCTAGAAATGTTTGGATAGGATCTTTCACTAATTTTACATATAATGGAATGTTCATGTAGGTGATTGATACCAACTTAGAATGGATTGAGATCATAAATAGTATGTAGGTGTGTGGTAATGGTGAGTGAGAGATGTTTAGGTACACACAAGTAATTTAGGATAAGTGTAGGCTAAGATTGACATTGCCAAGTGTTAAATACCAAATTTTAATGTTTATAGAAATGAAGGCAGCTGAGATTCATGACATCATCAACCAAAATATGGGAAGAAAGTGTGGTATATGAAAGGAATTGAAAATTTACTATCTAATAAAAACATAAGAAAATAATACCTACCATTTATGTGGGGAATTTTTTTTTAACTAATCTACCTTGTTGAGGGTGACTTTTGGTGCTAGGTGAAGAGACATCATCTTGAAAAAGACAAAATGTGTTCAAAATGCAAAAGTAACATGATTTTATTAAATTTCATGAAAATAAATAGGGTTGATTACTATCAAAGTGGGTAAGGGAACTACCTAAGTCACCCCATGTTTCTCTATACTTGAAAATACATCAAAGTATATGAAAAATAAAATAATTGAGATAAAATATGCCAAAAGAGGTAATTTTGGAATAAAATAATATAATAATATGCTACTATAAATAGATTTTATATCCAAATTTGAAAATCATTTTCACTCTTCTAATTACTTAATATAGAGTTCTATGCCAATTGTGACCAAACTTCAAGTAGAGATAGGTGATAAAGAAAGCACAAAGAGAGGATGGCAATGACACTAGAGGCAGAAGACATGATACATGAAAAAGTTACTTTTTCATCTACTCTTTTTGAAACCTAGGTTTTCTAAAATTGTGTGGAAAATAACATATAATGGGTCAAATTTGATGAAATGGTAGTCAAAAAATTCATCTTAGCTAGTAGAGTAGGAAACTATAGATTTTAATCCTTTTGAGTATTTTTTTTAATGTTGAGGATTTAGGGGCATGACAAATGAAACCTCCAATCTATGTAGACCAAAAATTATGTAATTGAATTATTTATTACAAAATTTAACTAATGATTATGAAACTCTTGTGATGATTACTTAACCACCCTATTGTTCACCATAAAATCATGCTCCAAGGAACACTTATGGGATTAAGTGCTCAGAGAAAAATGTGAGGGACAATACATGGGACAAAATGTCCCCATTGATTTAAGGACCTTACTCATGGTAGAAGGGTTGGGTAGTTCTAAGTATAAACTTATGATCTAAGAGAAATAACTACTACCACTAGGGATTCACTTGATATGAGTGTTTGTTGTTCATTTACTTGCTTTTTAATTATTTTTCTAAATCTTTTGTACTTGATTCAAATGATAAAACAATTAAGTCTTGCTTCACTATAATTCCTATCATAACCTAAAATAAAAATGATATCATCCAAAAAAAGGTAAAAGGAGAGAGATAATAGGGTAAAAAGATAGGTTCATCCTTGATTTGAACAAACTTCTTGATATAAAGGAGCTGAAATTATGCTTGACCATAATTATACCACCGTGTGCCTAGTCTAGCAATTTCAAAATATTTTAGCCACTTAGTGGGAAAGCTTCTAAGGAGAAGTGTGAAATCCATTTATTCATTTAATCTATTCTAAAAAAACCAAGATTTTAATCTATATTTATTTCACACAATGGATACAAGAGGATCAAATCGAACATAAACTAATTCCACAAACTAGTCATGATAGCTACTACATAATATAACTAAGACAATCATTTGTAAGTAGACACAATAATAGTCTTAGCACAAATTCATAATATAAATCCATGGACATGAAGATGTTAGATGAAAAAAACATAATAAAATCCTATATTCAACATTCTTGAAAGAATTTTATTACAATCAGTATCTCTAAGAAAGCAACTAAGGAAACAAAATGGAGAGGAAAGATAGGTACACTATTGGCATAATATAAATTTTTGGTACAAGAAGTGCCAACATTTTTGAAATTATAAAGTTGTCTATATATAGACAATTTTATCTCATGGAGTACACTCAAGACACTATTAGGGTGGTTAAAAATATTCAATGATGCTTGGGAAATGCAGTTGAGTTTATGATAGATTTGATAACATGCACATGCTTCTTTAAGATTGAATTCATATTTTAACTCAGTGATCTTTGATTTATCCCAATGTGCATATCATGACCATAATCTAATGATTTATTCATGATCTATAATTTAATTAATCCCATTTTCTATCAAGTCTCAAATATAAGACACTTACTTCAAGTTGGTTGAGCATGTGAGATTCAACACAGTCAATTCATGGGCTTGATGGCTTTGACAAAACAAACAACCATCAATTTAAAGCTCTTTGAAGGTTACTATGTGGTAGGTTGTTATTTTGTTGATGACTTGGGTTTGATGGTCTACTAATGGGTGGATTCTAGTCAAATTTATGATTATACACCATTGACATCATTGGGATCCACGTGTCTCCCTCTCTATTTATTTCTTCTCTTGGCCAAATCTTTCTTTTATACCACTTGGCAAAAATCCATGTTTCTTGGGTCTCAGTCTTTGATTTCTATGTTTTCAGCCTTTGTATTTAAAATTTGAGCTATTGATTAATGTGATAGTGCCACATGGCATTATTAAATTATTATAGTGTATCTTGGGATTTTGGAAATGCCTCCAAATATCTATGAGTCATCAAATTTCAAGATGTTTTCACATGGCAACATCTCAAATCTTTGGGCTTTGGCACTCCTTCACTGTTGGGTCTATTGGTGATCAACCCCTATGAGCCATCGATATAGGAGATGGATGGTTTGAGGCCTTTTGTCAATTTACTATGTTTTTATATATATTTTAAGTTTTGGGATTTTAAAATATTACCATATAACATCACACTTGCCTTTAGGGCTCGAGTCATTTTATCCTTATTGTTTGCTTTGTGGTTTGGATCTCTGAGATTGTGCCATGTGACATGATCTTGGAGCTTTGAATATCTCAAATAATTAGAATTTTTTTCAGAGGATTTCATATTTTCTATGGCCAATGGCTTGATTGATGTTTGACATGTGGTGTGTTGGCTTTAAATCTTGGTAGTGACATGGCATATTTTGAATCTATAAATTCTATAGAAACATCTAAGTATAAAACCAATTTGACAAAGGTAAATACATACTAATGAAAATTAAATGAACAATAAATGTTATAAATAGATAAAGAAATATTTTTAGTTTAATCAATTAATTTTTATATCTATGATAGTATATTTATGGGAAAATATACATCAAATTTAATTTGGTGTATATTTCCATGTGGCAAGATCTCATTGGTTTAGAGGACCAAGTGTTGATTTATTGATGGGTAGATACCCATCAATTTTAAGTTGGGGTACATTACTAACATCATTGGGTCCACATGAAATTACCTTATTAACTTTGTCTATGATCTTAATCCCATGTGATAATGCCACATGGCATCATCCTAACTCCTTAGGGTATGTTTTGATCAAATGTGATCATGCCATGTGACATGATTTTAGGGCTCCTAGGTTGTGTATGTGCGTTGCTCCCTATAAGTCTTGGGCATTCACAATTTTTAAATCTATGAGATTATATGGTGATGTATAGAGTTTAAATTTGAGTTTACAACATTTTAGTGGTTATGAAAAGTATATTCTAATGTGACTATTTATGTATTTTTGATATAATGTAATGAGCTCATTAAATGCAATGTTTGTGTTAATAATTTTGTTGTTTTGAAACATTTAGGTTTGTAATATAATAATTAACCTATTTATATATTTGAGTTGGTTTCAAGATAACACATCCATGTATTATAGTAAAATCCTAAGGGAGAGCATCGTAGGGAAAAGACAGTAGGATAACATCCGTGGGTAAAAATAACAAATGGATAAACAATCAGACACTCACATTGTTTGCTTAAGTGGTATTAGGTATTATAATGTTTTTATTTATGATGTTGATGATCATATATTTATTATGATATTTATTCTAAGTGATTTTAATTTATATGGATTGTGTACTATAGTTTTGTTTGAATAGTTATATTCTTGTTCTACTTGCAGGTCATAATATTATGTTGTTTTCATACTTGGTTTACTTGTTGAATTTCTCATTTGTTTATATACTTGTATTTCTTACAAAGTGATATTCTCTTGTTGATTTCATATTTACATTCCTATATGTGTGGTATTAAAGCAAAATAACCTATATTATACATTATAAAATCTAAAATGCAAGTGGAAAAAAGGAACAACCCTCTTTTAGTAGTGATTAGAGTTACTAAGAAATACTAAAACACCATGGGTGGTATGTACTATATGAATTTATGGATATTATGAATTCATTGGGTTGGGAATAAGTCAATAAATTTTTTTTACACTTTGAACATAAGAGAAGGAATATGATTATATCATGCCTTAAATAAGTCAAAATCTTATAATTATTGAAAAATGAATTAGGTTTCCAAAGTCTAATGGAAACTAAACACAAAAAAGAGACATTTAGGTTTTAATAAACACCAACATTCAAGTTTAGAGGATTTAATTATGTTTTAGAGGCCCTACAAGTTATTATGGCTCATTTCAATTAGAGAGCTTATATGTGGACTTAACTTAATATTTATGCATTTTGTAGTGGTCTTTGATTGCATTTAATAAATAACCAATTACAACTAAAAAGGAAATGAATTCAAGGGAGGAAGACACTAGGGCTTGTCAAGGATAAATAAATAAGATTGGCCATATGCAAAATAAGTTAAGATGAGGTTAAGTGAAAGGATGATAAAAAGGTAAGACATTAATAGAGAAAACATGATGATTGTGGAAAATAAAAGAAATAATAAATGAACAAAGAAGACATGGTGGTGGAAAATAAAATAAAGAATAAATGATCAAAGAAATGATGATGATTATGGAAAATAAAAGAAATAATAAATGAATGGAGAATACATCATGACTTGGAGGAAAAAGGAAGAATTAAGTTGTAATGGGATGGATTTTTCAAGTGATCTAACTAATATTTTCCATACTTGGGTAAGTAGTGGTTTCCTAAATTGATTATGGGATTTTTAAAGGTTAAATGAGAGTGTGTTTTGTTGTAATAGTTTATTTGAGTGAAAATTATGGAGGTTTAAACCTAAAATTATAAATAATGATACTAATATCCCTAAATGACTAAAGGGAAATGGATTTTTGCTTGTTTATAGGTAGTTAGTAAAAGCCATAGTTTTGACACCACTCCTTATGCTTGTAATGATTCACACTTATTCATTTATAGTGGAAATCCTCATGTTTGAAACATACAAAAATTTATTGGTTATGGAAAATAGTAGATATATATTTTTATGGAAGCTTTGGTTTTTGATTAGCCATGCTATGCACCTTTTGGTATGTAAAATTTATATTACTCATAATAAATGGTAGAAGAAGATATCAAATAGTCATAAAGAATTACATTTTGTTAAAGTGTAGCTATTAGGGATTTTTAGATTGTTAAATTTAGATATGGGATCTTATCCCTATATAGACTTGGGGGTGAGGGCTTGCTCTTACCCACATGTCCATATGGATGATCCTCATGATGGAACATATTTTTGAGTTGATGAATTTGTTATTTAATTAATATTTTTTATTATTTTATTTAAATGGTAATAGGGTTATTGGAAAAAATAACATGATATTATTAAAATTTAAAAGTTTAAATTAATCCCAATCCTAGACTTGCAAGTAGCTAGAGTAATCACCTATAGGCCTAGGGTTAGTAAGAGTCTACTTGGAAGTGGATAATATAATTATACATAAATGTTAAGCATAGGATATATATTTTAATTAATCAAATTCCTTTACTTTAACCACTTAGTCATATATTAAAGATATGCAATAAAACTGAAAGCAATAACATGCACCACATAAGAGAGAGAGACACACCATATTTTACATGGAAACCCAAAGTGGGAAAAACCATGAATAACAATCTCAAGTATATAAATGAGCACCAAATAAATTTCATAATGTTTGAAAGCACCAAATTGTAGGAGCATCAACCCCTTTGCTGAGTACCAACACAACAATGATTTGAGAGCACTAACCCACAGGAGTACCAACCCCTTTGTTGAGCACCAAACCATAGGAGCACCAACCCTTTTTTTGTATAAAACACAAACTATCTCTCAATTTTTATTTCACAAAAAATGATAACACACTACTATATCTCTTTCTTTTCTCTCGTCTACTCTTCTAAGCTAGATATAACAATTACAAACCATGATCTTCCTTGTTTATTACAAATGGCTTCCCAAGCCTCCTTTTATATCATTCTAAATGACATTTTGAGTTCACCCTTTGTGACCTTTGAATTCACATGGAAAATGGTGCCAAAATTTTATGACCATTTAAATTATTTCATATGAAAAGTCACATGGTGACCCTTCATGGGAAAATGCATCCTTTTGCTCTTTTGCCTTTATCTCATGACTCTTCAAATTCTTCAAGGTGACCCTTCATGGGAAAATTCATCTTTTACCTCTTTTTTTTTTTACTTGGTGACTCTTTGACTTCCTCATGGGCCCTCTTTTGACTTTATGCAACTAAAAATATATTCATTAATATTTAATTAATATTAACACACTTTAGCTAAGATATGAACATTAAAAACACCTTTAACTATTAAATGCTATGGGGCCTTTGTCACAAATATTTTTATACCTCTGATATCAATGATAATATTTCTAAAAATATCCCCCTTTTTCATTTATGGAAACCTCAAACTCAAACTACCACATCCTGAAGCCTATACTATTCATGCCAACCTGCACATACTACCAACTAAAAACCATACAGTAACTCCCCCTTACTATAGCATCCTATTTTTTGAACATGCTCCTATACCTATTCTTGAATTTGCTCCTATTCCTATTCCTATACCTATTCCTAATATCAATGGTAAAGAGTCTATCTTGGAGTTAACACTTAACTCCCCCTCAACTGATATACAAATTAATATGTCAACTCACCTTCATGACTTTCTTGTCATGCAACATAACCAACATCCACCATGCTTCAATTTTTTTTCTCTAAAAAGTGTCTCCTTGAAGCCTAAAAGAGACACCCCACACAAAGAGTAAAAAAACAAAATCTTAGGAGATGCTCACATCTCCTCTATTACTTCCTTGATCTTCTTGTGTCTTTCTCTTAGAATCCATTTAAGCATGTCTAAATTCTTTGACTTATTATCCTCAAAATCCATAATGTTGTTCATATTCTCAAATATTACAACTATCTTATCTTGACATGGCTCATGCTCAAATGTAACAAGAGATTCTCTTTGATCTACAAGTTATTAAGGACTAGTATTCACTATCTTTCCTACTAAAAAGAGTTTCACACAATCCTTCCTATCTGATTCTTTCTCCACTGTAGCCAGTAATCTATTCTCACTCTTAGACTCAACCTGATCAACCTTCATTGTCTTAGGTCTTCAAACCTAAGTTTGGATATTTTCATACCTTTTAGGGGTTTCGTATCCTTTGACATACCTTGATGATCTCCTTACTCCATTTGGACATAATTTAGCAATATGGCCAACCTTATGACAAAAAAAAAAAATAACATTTCTCATACCTTTTGCTTGAAGATGATTGAAATCTCTCTTCAACTAATTACTTATCCTCAAATAATCTCTTTCCCTATGACTAACATGATGACAAATAAAATAGTGGCCATGAAAAAAATTGAAAAACTTGAAGACATTGGGCTACTTGATTGGCTTCTTCAATTTACCTTTAAAACTTGCATCCTTCTCACCTTGGACTAATATTTCATGATCTTTCTCAACCTTTATTATTATCCTCTCATGCTTATCCTTCAAAGAACCCAACTCAACCTTTAACTAATTACACTCTTCTTCTCTTGATTTCAAACTTGAATAAGCAACCTCTAGCTGATTCTTAAGATCCTAAATAAACAACTTATCTTCTTTTGCTTCTATATCCAACTTAGAATCCAAGATACACACCTATTCCTTAAGATCCTAGACCATAGATTTTAACTCTTGATTTTCATTCTTTATATTCTTGGCCATCGTGCTTTCCTTGATCTACCTTCAAGATGTTAAACTATTTCTAAAGGAACTTGATCTGATACTGATTGTAAGTACATGATACATATTTTACTTAATCAAATTATTTTACTTTAACCACTTAGTCATACATTCAAGATATGTAATAAAACTAAAAGTAATAACATGCACCACATAAGAGAGAGAAAAAGACACCAAATTTTACGTGGATTCCAAAAGTGGGAAAAACCATGGAGAACAATCCCAAGTATATAAATGAGCACCCACTCAAGTTTATAATGTTTGCAAACACTAACTTGCATGAGCACCAACCCCTTTGATGAGCACCAACACATCAATGATTTGTGAGCACCAACCCCTTTTGTGTATAAAACACAAACTATCTCTCAATGTTGCTTTCTCAACAAATGATAACACACTACTATATCTCTTTCTTTTATCTTCTCTACTCTTTAAGCTATATATAATAATTATAAACCATGCTCTTCCTTGCTTATTACAAATGGCTTCGCAAGCCTCTTTTTATAGCATTCCAAATGAGATTTGGAATTCACCCTTTGTGACCTTTCAATTCACATGGAAAATGGTGCAAAAATTGTATGATCCTTGAAATTATTTCATATGAAAAGTCACATGGTGACCCTTCATGGGAAAAAGTGTCCTTTACCTCTTTTGTCTTTATCTTGTGAATCTTTGAATTCCTCAAAGTGACCCTTCATGGGAAAATGTGTCCTTTCCCTCTTTTATCTTTACTTGGTGACTCTTTGATTTCCTCATGGGCACTCTTTTGATTTTATGCAACCAAAAATATTTTTATTAATATTTAATTAATATTAACACACTTTAACCAAGATATGAAAATTAAAAACACCTTTAGATATTAAATTCTATAGGGATTTTGTCACCAATATTGTTAGACCTTTGACATCAATGACAATATTTCCAACAATAAAATCCCTAATTTATTTTGGAAAGAGGAGGATGTAGCTATGTTTTCATATATATATATATATATATATATATATATATATATATATATATATATGAATGAATGAATGAATGAAAAAGAGGATGAACATTTATTGATCCCTATTTTGGAGAAGAGATACCTTTAATATATGTATCAAGATAGTGTATGAGTGTTGAAATATTAATGAGGAACTTTAATGTTTTAATTATATTGAAAATTGAAATCCTTAATATGATATTTTAAGGGAAGTGAGTATATAGTATGAAATAGTTATAATGAGGATCATTTAATTTAGTTTTGAGTAGCATTGACAATTATATTTAGTGCTTATAGCTATGATTTTCATGAAAGTGCAGAGTGTTACATTGAGGATATTAAGTGAAGTGTAGAGCAAAATTTTAATATAGGTTATTGATTATTTTGAAGTTTGTTTACAATATCAACTATTTCACTTAAATTTCATTATGTATAGGATTATGTTATAAATCTTATTAGTGTTGTAAATCTAACTTATTAACACAATAAATAGAAGTTTACATTTCAAGACTTGTTAAGTAAAGATCATTATGTTTGAAAAAATATTATGTTAAACCTATAGATATAATAAATGATATAATTGATCATTAAACCTTAAAATATATTGTATGAGATATAATGCATTATAATATTGTATGAAACTATGATGAAAATTAGATGCACAATTAGATTTTATCATAGTTATAACTATATTTTAATTGTATGAGTGAATGGTGGTTTGAAACAATGTTATTAGGTGTATATATGTTCAAATTTACTATTATTAGGTTATTATATATACACTTTATGGTGTATGGATTGCATGATGAACTTGCAAAAGAGTCTTGTGGAATAGTTGAATAAGTTAAATCAATCCTATGATTCTTATATTTTTGTGTGAAATACTTCTATATAACATTTTATTAGCATATATTATTTGGATTACTTTGTGTGATTTCATTATGAAATATGTGGTTTTGTGTTTAGTGTAAAAAATGCCTTTCTTATTAAGGGATGATGAGTGATGGGTAGGGAACATATTAAAAGTCACTTATTATTGGTTAACAAGAAATATAATGATGTTTTTACATTATAATATAGAGTAATGCTAAGGTGGAATATGAACTAGCTTATTTAGAATTCTAAAAAATATAAAAATGCTTTGGCCAAAGCAATGTTATAGAAGTGTACATTGTATTTCCATTGTACTATCTAGTTTACATGTATGATTGATGTCATATTAGATAAAGGAGTATCCATGGGATGTATGATTAATGAATGTAATAGTAATTATATTTTCACACTATTTTTGATTAGGTATTGATGTATGAATCACCATTATGTTCCCCTTAATGAAGGGAAGGACCAAAACCAGTGGGAAGGTGTGTAAGGGATTGTTATTCTATGGTTGGAGATAAAGAAACCAGATGATGCTCTTCCTCCTTAAAACTTATCAAAACTATTAAAAATTATATACTCATGGATATTTTAGGATCTGATTACTCATGAAACATTATTTGTATTAATTTATTATACAACTTAGCAGTGGCTATTGAAAATATTATATTTTGATGTAGTTTTGTGCCACATTTTACAATAGAGGTTATGATTATATTCTTTCAGTGGTATTTTACCTAATTGTATCTTTTAGTTGATGCTGATGTGTAGAGATTAACATTAGTTAAAATGTTTTATTGTGTTGTATAGTTTATTTTATGATTATAGATATTTATAACATTACACCATTTCAGTCTTGAAAGGGATGATTGATGCATGCCAGTGGATTCAATGGATTTATTATTAGTAATACTTTTATTTCACCTACTCATTAGTTTAGAATGTAGTATAGTTATTAATTAACTAGTAATCTAATAAATGCTAAATTAAATGAGTGGGAAATATTAAAGACACAAAATTTAAAAAACAAATGTACGATAATTTTATTTTCAAAGTATACAGTCGTAACATAGGAAACACCCAACACAAAGGGTTTTAAGGTGAAACAAAACTTTAACCACTAACCCATTTCCCCCATATATTTCATTTATTATTCATGGTCTATTGAGCTAGGGTTAAAAGTGAAGAATAAGGTACATAGTGGCTCTATGACAAATTGATAAGCATAAAATATATACATAGGACAAATAGATGATAGTGCATTTGATAGATTTGTTACATAGATAAAAAATGCTTCCAGATGCTAGTGTACCCTATATACTATAGCATGACATGACCCAATATAGATAAGAGACCTTATCCAAAGATAAAGTGAATCAATGTTCATGATTTAAATTTACCTCTCACAACCTAATATAAAGTTTCATAGACATAGTCATACACTTGCATGTATGATTTATAGCCAAGTAGTTTCTCTTTGGTATTTCCCTCTTTTGGCATATTTCCAATAATAGTAAGTTCCATATCAATTTGTGTGATTTAATTTATATATTATAATTATGATTTAATAAAATGTTTTTATAAATTATATTATATTTATTTCCTAATCCCAATTTTGATAAAACATAATGCATGGGACTTATGTGAGATGGAGTAGATCTTGAGAGCATGAGTGGTTACATCAAGTGATTGTGTTAATGATTATAGAAAATATTTCACTACTAGATAGAGATTACATTTGGAGAATTACTTATGTGGGTTTGTTTTCCCAAACCAACATAATATTATATGAGTTGTTCACCTACTGAGATATGGACTTGGACACATTTAGTTTTTAAAAGTGTTAGGGGAGTGGAAAATCACCCTTAATGAATTTTATATAATCATGGGCTTGATTTCCATATGGTAAAAATTGAAACTCTAAGAATATAAATATAGGGTTGAGGTTTTGATATGGGTTGAGTATTTTTGTGATAAAGTGGTACCCAACATGGGTGTCAAATAGAGAGTGATATTGGTAGGATTTGAGAATGCCCATGTCCACACTATTTGTAAGGTCATAATTGGTGTGTTAGTCATCACATTTAGTTAGTGACAAGGGTATAAATAAGATATTATATTTTTGGGATCTTATAGTGAGAGACATTTAGGAACATGAGTGATGTTACTGTTGGGTGCAGGATGCCTTGTTGAGGACATAAAAATACCTTTATAGGATTTATAGGTTTGGTGATCTTTCTCTCAACCATCTAACATTAGTGATGGGTTGGGTATATGAAAATATGCCTCATTAAAATAAGGGATTTAATATTAGATATGTGGGGACCATTATGTTATCCATATGGATATACATGGTCCATTTTTGAGATGCTCCCATAGTGGTGGGTACCCTTTCAGTTAGAGATGTGATAAAACAACCTTAAAGAGGCATGAGAGGGATATAGTGAGATGAGGCCATTATGTTTATGGGCTTTAATGTGACATGATATGTTATATATAAGAGAGATTATGTGGAGACACACCCCATGTATAAATGTCCTTAGTATTTTGGTATTTAGTTTTTACATCCAATCTCCACATTCTATAGGTGACCTAAAGAGGGGAGGGGAAGATTATAGATGTTCAACTATTCCAAATAGGACATAAGCTATTTGTTATATAGACACTAACATAGGGTGTTACTAAAGCTAGGAGAGGAGGTGAGGAATACCTCAAATCTAGAGGTGATGCTAAAAAACACTAGACAATAGCTGGGGGAGATGGTGGGTAGGCCTCGAGTGTAGGGGATCAGGTAGGAGAGGTTGAAAAAATATTGGGTATTGGAGAAGAGGATAGAAAATAGCTAGTAGTATCAGAGGGATGGGAGGATAGAGACCAATAATGGTACATGTAGAGGAGGGAGGAGAGGAGGAGGTTGAGATGAGCTTAAATAATGAGTTTGACCTTGGTTGGAAGGAGTGGGATCTAGGTAAGTTTGTGTAATTTTTTAATTTCCCATTTTGTTAGTTTTATGGTTTCATAATCTACATCTAACCCAGTATGTGAGTATGATAATGTGTGAACTCTACAATCAAGTGGAAAAATATGATCTAAGATATTTTAATTGACCTATTCCATGTGACCATTGACATGAGTAGGGATGTGATTCTCATGGTACTAATTCTACCTAAATTATTGGGTAGGAAGTTCGAAATTTTTGCACTTGAATACTATGGAGATCGAGAGTTGTATAGATGAGATTAGTAGAGAATGATTTTAGAGGCTTAGGTTAAGACCTTGAGTGATTTTATTATTATAAGGAGTGGGTACACATCATCTATTAGGAACATGAGTCATATAAAAAACCCTCAACATTTAGAATTAGGAGGGCCTCATAGGAGGTAAAGAAGATACTACCTCAAGGGATCTCATAGAGTGTATTTAGGGTTAGTTTCTAGGTATTATTAATATTATTGGTTTTTTGAAATTTTTACCACATTTACCCTCTTAATGTGGTGATGATGTTTTAATTTTAGCTTATGCATTTTAGATGGCTAGGAAAATGTGAAATTTTATAAATCTAATATGGTAAATGCTATGGATATGCTTATGTTTATGATGTTTAACATAATATATGAAAATGTAATGGTGTGATGGTTTATAACTCACAAATGCATTAACAACTATTTTTTAGGTAATTTATAAGATGCTTCATTCACATGGCTAGTGACACTTGATTTATAGTAGGGAATGATAGGGAGAATAAGCTACATGAAATAGTGAGTAAGAAAATCTACTAATCGAGATAACACAGTGGGAAAAAGAGTAAACTTAGTCCATACTTGTTGTGGGATGATCATATTTATCATAAGACTTACAAAATTCTAGGTTTTTAGGCTTTATCTAGACTTAAATAAAAAATGGATAACTATGGTAGACTTTGGTAAAAGGGAGGGTTCTATTTTCAACATGGGCTTCCAGGCATGTTTTTCTAGGATTTTTAACTTGGATATTTTTACATTTATTTGTTTTGATTTGCCTTCTAGTATAACCCCTACCTTTAACTTCATGTGACAAAAAGGAAGTAAGGGATCATCACCAAAGGATAAATATACTAGGTGAATAAGGACATCTCCCCCTAATACTAAACCCATGTAACTAGTAGGATGTGAGGG
Source organism: Torreya grandis (assembly GCA_037957365.1). Lineage (NCBI taxonomy): Eukaryota > Viridiplantae > Streptophyta > Pinopsida > Cupressales > Taxaceae > Torreya > Torreya grandis. The sequence continues at coordinate 1,299,129 of JARHVA010001660.1, read as the reverse complement.
ACCTTCACCTAAGGTTAGTAAAAGGTGATATATGTAGTATTTTTTCTCATTTTTCTTTGCTTGGATTAGCTTAGATTTGCATTAAATTATCATCATCATCATTATTATTTTTAAGGAAAGCTCCTACTCCTAGACCTTAACCCCATGCACCTAGTAATATGGAAGGGTTCAACACTAAAGGCCAAGGTAGGAGAATAAGGTAAATTGGGTAAATTAGCTAGTATTTTAGATTAGAGAGGAGCAAAGGGGTAATATACCATGAAAAATCTTTTAGACTAGGGTGCATACTAGAGTATATAATTTTAAAGAAAATTATGGGAATCAAGTTTACAATACCTACAAAGGCTAAGATTATTCTTATATTTAGTGATGATTTAAAAATATTTTTTTCCAATGGCTAAATGGTAGTGAGTAATAATGAAAATGTGGAAATATTTAATGTAATAAGGCTTTGCCATGTGAACTCATAGCTAAATATTCACCTTATAAAAATGACTAAAATTCATAAACACAAATAAAAATGATAACATAAGGCTAAAATTGTAGTGAGGGTAGTGTAGAGAATGTGGAATTATATATAGTAACATTATAAATGTGAAGAGTTGACACATTCATCAAAATACTTACCTTATAAAATGCACAAGAAAAAGGCTCCATTTTTGAAATACTTAGTCACTAAATAGGGGCCCACTAATTTAACATTAATTTACAAACCTCAAAATTATTATTATCAATTATAATATCATTTATTAACATTAATTCTCTAACCCAAATAGGACATTCATATAATTTATTAGTATATTACCTACACATGTGGGTTGTGTAGGCCTCATGATTTAGGTTCCAATAAACCAATTTTAGTCAAAAATCTCTAGTTGAATAAGACATTCATATATATATATATATATTATTTATCATCCAAGAGACCCTAGATATAAATCTAACTACTAGGAATTTATACATCTATGGGGAAGACAACCTTTATCTTGTACACTAAATAATAGGGTTAGCTCCCATAGGCGTGTGAATAATCATTCTATTGCCTGTAAAGAAAAATAAATTTGGATATGCCAATCTTTATTGTTGTATTTTAGGTCTTAATTAAGATGGACTTTATTATTTTATTAGTTGCCTTAGCTTGACCATTAGCCAAAGATTAGTATAAGGAGGTAGTGTGGTGAGATATATAAAATATATTTCATAATTCATGAATCTTAAAGAGTTATAAAAGGGGAACCATTGTAAAAATGATGAATTATGGGACCCAAAACCTATTTATTATATAACTCAAGATGAATTTACTAGTGCAAAATCTAGTGACTATGGTTAGTGGCATGGATTCCACCCACTTTGTGAAACACTCAGTGGTCGCGATGATAAAGTTATAGCCATCAGAAGAAGCAAGAAAGAGCTTATCAATTATATCTAATCCTTAAGATAATAAGGGAAAAGGTGTAATGATAGGATGGAGTGATTGAGTGAGAATATGAATATCATGGGATAATTATTGACATTTGGGACATTTTATAACATATTCCATAGTGTCATGCTCCAAATGTCAACCATAATAACCCATCATCTAAATTTTTATAATAGTTGTGTGACTCATAAAGAGATTAAAACTTTGACATTGGAAAGAATGTATTTCAAACTCTTCTTGGTTTATGAATATGAGAATCATTCCATCAATTTTTTTGAGATATAAGATCATGTTGAGAATTATGTACTTGGTTGTGATGATTCAAAGGCACTGCCTTTATTTAGAATTGGCACCCTTAGGATAGGTATGATTGGTTAAGTAATTTACTATGTATGCATACCATGGGGAAGAAGTGACTGTGGGTTTTATAATGTAATAGATGATTACATTAAGGAATTCTATGTAAACAATATAAGTAGCATACAAAATGGAATCTCCTAATCAATCAGTAATGAATTGTGCCTTGATGGACTTTTGGTTAATAAATGTTAATTTAAATTCACTCAATAATGTGATGAAACAAACAACATTTTTGGATAAAAATAGATAGGGTAGAAAAGTGTGAAGGATATAAGATATTACAATGACCCTAGTCGTCTCTTGATTGGGTATGTAAGGCCATAATAATTTTGTAGGAAAGACTGTAGCCAAATATTCCTTATTTCCTTGAGTATACCTAGTTTAATAATTGAGAAGGACTTGACTAATGAAATATATATATCTCTCTCTCCCATCATCATCCTCCTAAGCCAAAACATAATTGAAGGAAATTTTAATTAATTTTATGTACATGATGAGGTGTCAATCAGAGTTAGGAAACATAAGAGTTGGTGGTACTATTATAGCCCAAATCTGTACCCTAGATAAGTTAATCAGACCTAAAATTTGGAATAACATGGAATTATCTATAAACATATTTAAATTGATACAAGAGATAGATATCTAGATTATGGACTAGATCCCTTGATATATCTATTTAGGTTCACACACTACACTAAGATAATCACTTATTAGGGTGAAAAGGGAATAAGTAAACATGAAAGTAACCTAAAGTAATGAAGGTGATACACTAAAGATATATATACAAACATACTTGAAACTTGCACTATGAAGGCAAATTACTTAAATTGATCTCAACTCAAGGTTATTCTAGCACAAGTGTTTCGACATGGAGGTAGATTGCTATGCATTTCTAAAGGTAAATGAATAGGAGCTCTAACATTAGACACTACTAATCTTATTCAAACTTCATATACACCCAATAAACATTTAAACTTCATGAGACCTATTAGAATAAATGTTACTCACATAATGCATACAAGAGTAGAATGGAAATAAAGAGAAAAAATTATCACTTATCATCCAAATGGACTACTTGACATACTTCGTAAAGAATTCTAGAGACTAAACCAACTTCATAACTTTATTCTAAGGAAAAAAAAGATGTCAAACTAGTATGGATTTTACATACCAATTGTGGATAGTTTACAATGCAAAAATGGCTTCAATATATAGAACAATAAGATAAGAGAGAGAAAGAGTGACATTGGAGAGTCACAATGCCAAGTGTCAAGTCTTAAAGATAAATTACAATGTAAGAGAAAGAGTTAGAGAGTAGATCATTAAGTTTTCTTGAACAAGTGTCAATATGAAATATGACATCCTCCTGAAGTTGGTGTATGGATACTTCATTGTCCTTCTTGAAACTTCCCTTATTGATAAGGAGTCCACTTAACTATATACAACTTACTTGACATTAATTTAAAAATGTGAACTAACTTGATAAGGTGGAAACATGATTAGTTTAGGTCATTATATACACCTCTAATTTATGATCTTCTCTTTGCCACTTTTTGTTCACTTCCTTACAACTACTCACTAGCCCTCTAGGCCTAAACTCTCACACTTATCACTAGGGTGACCTACATATGATCAATATATTTCATTTTAGATATGTGAAAAACATCATCAAAACTTATTTGTCTTCCATTCTATCATATAGGCCTCAAGAAAACTCAAAATCACACTTCTCATCTTTAACTTGGTTCTCACCTTGCTTCTCACTATTCTATCCAAGACTAACTATAGTAATCAACTTAGTAAAGGAGTCTCCATACATGAATGAGGTGATAATAGGGTTTTATTAGTTATAATACATATCTACACATCTTACATCATGATGTTCACCCATCTATTCCTTTTTACACCTTTAAATTTCCTCAAATCTTATAAAAAACACATAGTTTGACCCATCTATATAAGTTATAAAATAAAATAATTGAGTGGTGAGGAGCCTAAGAGAGTTATAATTAGGTCTAAATAACTTTACAAACTAATTAACCCATTTTTAATTAATTTCTCTTCATGTTTATCTCATGAAGATCTTATGAGGGTTTTAGGTAGTTTAGGTTCTTAGCAATGGTTCATAAAGGTTAGGCCCCTAACCTTCAAAACAATACCACTAGTTTCAAGTTCATGACCTACCTCAATTATAACTAAGTTATTGATACCCCATGCATCTCGTCCATATAAATATGAGTGAAGTAAGTTGATTCTCAAGTAACTTTTATGCATTTTAGACACCCTTAAGATAAATTGAGGCCAAAATGGCAAATATAAGTTGTTATTTATATAATTATGAGTCTCATACACACTCCATTCTCTCATGAAATATCTCAAATTACTTGAGAATATCACATGATCATATGAGTGACTTTATAATTTTGAGGTTCATACCTAGTTTTAGGCCTTAAAGGCATATATACTAGGTTTTCTAAGTATATGACCACCTATGAGTGATAACAGTGCCTATAAGACTTATTCATCACTAATTTTCCTCCAATTAAATCCTAAACATCATCCCATAGTGCCTTAAGACTCTACCATTCATCCTTTCACCATCAATGCATTAGGTTTACAAGTTACATTACTTGTGGAGTGTCTTAGGTCTGAAATAAAATAGTGACCACTTAAAATATTATTATGACATAAAGGATACCATGGAGGTCTCATTAAAACCATGATGACACTATGTATCAATTTTCAAGGTTTGATAACATGTCTGGAGGCCTTAACACTTCAAATTCTCAAAACTAGCTATAGGTATGTTAGGACTATATAGGGTTTTCTGGCAAAGTTTGAAATTTTTATCCCTTCAATTGAGTTAGAGTTTTTGGATTGATAAATTTATGATTTAATAAATCCATTAAATCCTTCAAGTATTCACATAACCACCATTTCAATCTTTGGAGAGGCCTTAAGTCACTTGGGTAGACTGTATGCCTATGTGTGTTCCCTTGAGACTGGTCTGCCAATGTAGTATTTTAGGAGTCTTGTTTCCAACACTAGACCTATACTATCATGATGATTGATAGTATATAACCTTATTAAAATCCTATAAAATATCATTTACTTCCAAAACATCAACCCACTATTGTTTCAAAACCAACTTTTTCAATAATTGATTGTAGGTATGTATGAAGATTTTTAAGTGTAGTAGATCAGAGTTTTGATCGTTTAGGAACCCTATTAAACATTGAAATATCCATTTAATCATATTAATTTTATAATTTAGTATATAATTCAAAGCCTTGTGACCTCTATGTTTATTCATTAACTCTATCTAAAACAACTTTTCAACCTAATTGACTATAGGTGTTGCTTGAGGGGGTCTTAACTGTGCTTGATCTTGAATTGACTCTCATAAACAATATCCAATATTTTTTAATGTCTCAGTAATATTTTTTTATCTTTATAATCTTATAAATTTTTTAAAACTACTTTATCTTTGGGAACATCAATGCGAAATCACACTTCTCCACAATAAGCTGTAGGTGGTTGTTTGGATGGGTTATGTATGTGAGTTTTGAGTTAGTCTTTCAAACCTATCATGCCATATTACAATCATAAATCCTTATCAAGAGGAATTATAACTATATTCCAAGATTCATATCCTCTTCAAGGTACATCATCAGACCCTTATACTTTTGACTTCCTACATACAGAACCCTATAGCTCTCTATTAGGTATGTTAGCTTGTTTGCACTTCTTTGTCTTTGAGGTGCCTTGGAAATATCTCCAATACAACATTAAATGTATAATATAACCCAAAATTCTCTAATGGTTTTAAAACAAGTGTAACACTCTTGATTTAAATCCATTCATAAAAGGACAAACTTTGTAACTATCAAACACTATTCTATAGACCATTGTATTCACTTCTAGCACAAGGAGATGGTTTTGCCTATCCTTCCATGACCACACATGCAAAAATATATTTAATAAAAAATTAAATGAGTGTATATGACCTAAAATTCTATGTTCATTACTTGGTTCATAGATACCAATCTCCAAAGTGGAACAAGATGAGGAAATTGAGCCATTGGGGTTGAATAGGCAGTTTAGAGGTGCTAACAATCTTAATGATTGTTAATAAAACATTGGAAAAACATAATAAAAATATTACCATGAAATTTAATATAATAAGGACCTATAAAATCCTCCAATTTCACTCACTCCAACTCCTCTTCTCCAATCCATACCAAATGAAAACCGTTGACCCTTTCTGAGCTATCTAAGAGAGTGATAGGAGAGATGAAATGGTTTTCATCAATTTTGGATATTTTGAAACCAATATATCCTAAACATGACATATGGGGATGCCAAGATACCTTATTTAAGCATTCACACATGTATATGAGTCACTTGAATCCATACAAACACCTAAAACTAACTTTTTTGTAGGTAATCTTTATTTTACATTGAACCTACAACATTTTAGTTTAAAAACTTTATCTAATCCTTATCTAACATAATATACATTATCTTTCTTCTTGAAATTTTTCCTTTTGATGAGATTCATGTACAATTCCTCAAAATTACCAAAAGGTGGCATAAAGGGACATTAAGACAAATGGACAAATATGACAAAGGCTAGAACATATTATGTGACCCTTAAAGTATGAATTTACTTATTTTAAGACCATGGTGAAAATTTTAAAACCTAGGGTACCTTATGGAAAGTTTTAAAATGTAAGGGTTTTACCTAATTTGACTTGGGGTAAAATATTTTTCAATATTTTGGTGATTTCTAAGGGTAACATGCTTGATATACTAAGGACCAGTTGTCTTGATATCCCATTGGTCAATGGAGTCACTCATATACTAAAATTAACAATACTATGCCTCTAAAAATACTCTAAACTCATACCAAACACAAAAAGAAATAAACACACAAAATAAGACAATAAAACACACACATGTGCTTTCTAAGAACTTAGGGAAAACACACAAATAGCTCACACCAAACAATATACCTAACACTTATTGAAACCACACACCTATCCTAATATATATAAGACCTCAAAATACTTGAGATGAAGTAAAACTTCTTCATTGCTTCAACCAGGGTCAAAAGCAATGCTTCTAGAATCACTATTACTCCATGAAGACAAACCATCATATGATAAATGTTTTTTAATGAAAATTTTATTATGAAGATAATCAAATGAATTACCATTTTTGGAGCTTCTAATAACTAAAAGTGTATCACTTGGAACTCTCATGAACACTCTAGCTAGCCTTTTTAGAGGTTTTTTTGACTTTTTAACTTGTTTGTTCTTTATCATGTCCACTTGACACTCCTCAATCTGATCATTGGGAGTCATGAATTCCTTCCAAAATTCAAATGTGTTTGAATCATGATATGTTTTTTGTTGGGAGTCATCAAGGGTGTCTTATTTTTTACCAAACACTTCATGGTCTGCCAAAATTGTTTTCTGCTTGGTAGAGACCCCACACTCTTCTTTGTGCTCATTAGGTACCTAGATGACCTCATCATTAGGTCTATATTAATTTTTAAAGTTGTAAACCTGCTTACCTATTTAAACTTATGCAATATGGCATTGAATTTCTACCACATATCATCTACTTTTTCTTGAGGTTCATGCTCATGAATATTCTCTTCTTTGGTAAATAGAACTAAATGCTCACCAAGACTATCATGCTTGGTTATAGATGGAATATTAACATCATCATCCTTATGAAAAAGTTATTTGACCCATGTAGCCTATCTTAGAGTGCCATTAAAATTTTCCTCAAGAGATCTATCACATTCTTCATGGAGGATGTATGTACCAAGACTAGTTTATTCAATATGATGATATGGATCAATTACATACTACCCAACTCCCCATTCATGAAGGTATAAGCCAGCTATGCCATCAAGAGGTGTTTGATATTCTTGATCATTAGGGTGATCTTCTTCACTAATATTAAAATTCATGTTTGATGTATAATGTGCATATGGTTCTCTATGAAATTGAGATAAAGGTTTAGATTTGATTGATATTTTAACACCATACCTATTCTTAAATGCCATATATGACCAATATAAAACCAAGTATCCTCTAATATTATCAGTAAAATCTCTTGACAAGAAAATGGAAAAGTGAGGTGGCACATCCACAACCACAACATCTTAAGGAATAGTGAAAGTGGGAAAAGCATGAAAAACAAGTTTTAAACCTTTGATTATGTCAATTGTCTTGGCATTTAACCCATCCAGTTGTAACACTCCTTTGGAATGAGGCTCATACTTCAAAATAAACTTAACAACTACTTTCTTAGGCATAAATGAAGTACTTTCTCCACTATCAATCAAAAAATTATTAACCAAAGCATCTCCAATGATGATAGAGAGATATAATGGAGGAGGTTTATATACTTTCTCAATTTTATTTTGCTATCCCTCACTATTCTTCAATGTGTTTGTCAAGGCTACCTCTTTCCCACTAGGTTTATTGGTTATCATGCCGAGTTTGGAAAAATATTCTTAGAGTATGTCTACTTATCTAGGTATTGATAGTGTGTCCCACATTTATTCACTTACATGATCCTTATTCATCTACTCTATAATGTTAGTGAAATTACCACTAACCTTAGCTTGTCCACTGATAGGAAGAGTGTTGCTCGTAACTTAAGAATTCTAAGGTGTGAAATAACTCTTATCATTATGAATTATTAGATCTAATTGTGAATTTGGGATTGTATTAGACATACCTACCCTTTAGTATGTTTTAATGCTCATTGATGGACCACTACCAACCCCTTGAATTTTTTCAATTTCTTTTCTCTTTGACCTTGTGTTTGCATCTATAGGACTTGAATATATGCTTGATTTCCATTGTAAATTCACAACACATGAGTCATATTACTACCAATTGGATAAATTAGACCCCACGTGAGTACTCTCTCCATTATTCTCTCCTCCATTAGTTACCTTAGCTTGAGTTATGGCTAGAATTATTCACAAAATTTCCATAAAAGCTTGATAAAGGACTCATTAGCATAGGTAGATGAATCATGAGGATGATCCCATAAAGGGTAACCCTCATTCTCTTGATCAAGGCTATTTTGAGTAGGCATTAATGATTTTGATGTGTTTGGATCATTGGGATTACAACCATTATATGATATTTCTTGAACTAGCTATCCTTGGCCTTGAAGATGACCTTGAAAGGGTGGTCTATTGCCTTGATAGTTTAGATAGGACTGATTGTGTTGATAAGAGCTTTGGAAAATTCTCCCTTTCTGCTATTGTATGAGAATTTTTAGACCCAAGATATCTTATTAAAGAGCCTTCAATCTTTCTACCTCATTAGATTTACTTGATTGATTAGGGGTAGCTAGTTTATGTTTTAGTGTAGGGATGGGATCAACAATAGGTGTAGGGGTTTGTAAATCAAGGAATAGAGGCATAGGGGGCTTGGATAAATATTCCTAACATATATCAAATAGTTCTTAGCTCTAATGGCCACTTCATAGGCATTAGGCAAGGTGTCCCCTCCTATAGCATGTACCTCATAGAAATATCACTATCAAAAGCCTTAAGATAATAAAGGAAAGAATGATGTGTATTAGGTCTTAAAAAGATCAAAATCCTATCTCATATCTTCTAAAACCTTTTGTTGAAGTCTTGAATATCTTTTTGAGGTGTTCTCTTTATGTTGGTTAACTACTCAGTCAATGACTAGTTATCTCTCTTATCCTCAAATATTCTCCTCAAAGCATCACCAAATCCATCCCAGGTGGTGATAGATTCAAGAGCCAAAGTATCATAACAATCAAGATATTTCCCATTTAAATAAACATACAAAAATTAACAACTATATTCTCCTTAATGATATGATGCATATTGTAGAGGTTGACAATGTTTCTATTATGCTCAACAGGGGTAATGATAGTCTCACCTATGTATGGACACTTTTAAGGGATGATATATATATGTCATCATAATTGGAAAGTATTAGAGGAATATATACATTGAAATAAAAAATGTAGGTTTATTTACATGATAAATTTAGGGTTTTAGATTGGCCCATTCAAAAAATTTCTTATTAAGGTATGATCTCTTTGGGTAAGGATGGGTGTTAGCAAATCTGTATGATTTGGATGAATAATAAGGAAGATCTTGGAAATCAAAAGGAATGAATTTAGTATGATATCTTATGCTCATGAAATAATACACTAGTCTACCACCAAGAGTCAATTGTTAGAGTTTATAGATACTGTAGGAAGTAGACTATTACAACCTCTTTATTGTCAAGACCAACATTCACTTTGAACAACCTTCTTATCCCAAAAGTCCCACCGAGCACGTAAAAATTTTTATATCCAAAATTTTCACCGTAGAGAAGTCAATTAGACCTTCTCAAATTTGGGATAACATGGAACTATGTTTGAACATAGGCAAATTGCTACAAAAGATAGATCTCTAGACTATGGGATAACTCTATTGATATATCTGCTTAGGTTTACACACTACACTAGGATAATCACTTATTGGGGTGAAAAGAGAAGAAGGAAAAATTAAAGTAACCTACACTAATAGAGGTGATACACCAAGGATATCTCCACAAACATACTTAAAACTTGCACTATGAAGATAAATTACTAAAACTAGTCTCAACTCAAGGTTCTTCTAGCATAAGTGTTTTTATATGGAGGTAGATTGCTATGAATCTCTAAAGGTGATTGAATATAAGGACTAAAATTATACACTAATAATATTATTCACACTTCAAATATGCCTAACAAACATTTACACTTCACTAGACCTATTAGAAAAAAATGTTACACACTACATACAAGAACAAAATGGAAACAAAGAAATAATTATCACTTGTCATCCAAATGGAATACTTGACATACTTAGGCAAGATTTTCAAATAATAAAATAGCTTAAGAAATCTATTCAAAGGCAAAACAAGATGTCAAACTATCAAGGCCTATCCATACCAATTGTGGATAGTTTACAATGCTAAAATGGCTTCAATATATAGAGCAATAGGAGAAGAGAGAGAAGGAGTGACATTAGAGAGTCACAATGCCAAGTGTCAAGTCTTGAAGACCAATTACAATACAAGAGAGAGTTAGATAACATATCATGAATTTATCTTGAACAAATGTCAATCTAAAATATGACATCCTCCTGAAGTTGGCATAGGGATAATTTATTGTCCTTGAAACTACCCTTCTTGATGGGGAGTTCACTTAAATGTATAAAAATACCTTAAAAGTCATTTACACATGTGAAATAACTTGAGAAGGTGAAAAAATGATTGGTACAGGTCATTATACATGCCTCTAACTGATGATCTTCTCTTTTCCACTTGTTCACTTCCTTACAACTACTCACTAGGCCTTAAGCCTAAACTCTCACACTTGTCATTAAGGTGACATATATATGCTCAATATATTTTATTGTATATATGTGAGACACATCATAATAACCTCTTTGTCTTCCATTCTATCATATAATCCTCAATAAAACTCAAAATCATACTTCTCATCTTTAACTTGGCAGTTACCTTGCTTCTCATTGATCTATCCAAGACTACCTACAATAGTCAAATTAGTAAAGGAGTCTCTATATATGATTGAGGTGCAAATGGGGTCTAAGTATTCATAATAAATATCTATACATCTTCCACCAATACTTCCACCAATATCTTCCTTTTTTCACCTTTAAATTACCTCAAATATTACAAAAAATATAGAGTTTTACCCATTCATACAAGTGTTGTTATGGAATAATTAAGTGGTGAGGAGCCTAAGAGAGTTCCAAGTAGGTCAAAATATATTTCTATGATAATTTACTCCTTTTGAATGCATTTATCTTTATCTTTTTCTCATCGATCTCTTATGAGGGTTTGTGTTAGTTTAGGTTCTTAACAATGGTTCATAAAAGTTTGGCCCCTAACCTTTAAAAAAATTCCATTAGTTTCAAGTTAATAAACTCCATAAACTATATATAAGTGATTGAGACCCCATGCATATTGTCCATACATATGTGAGTGAAATAAGTTGCTTCTCGAGTAACTGCTATACATTCTAGACACCCCTGAGACAAATTAAGGCCAAAATGGCCAATATGAGTTGCTATCTAAAAATTTATGAGTCTCATACAACCTCAATTATCTCATAAAATATCTCACATTTATTTAGAATATCATATGATTACATGAGTAACATTAGAAGTTTGAGGTTCATGCCTAGTTCTAAGCCTCAAAGGCATAGACTAGGTTTTTTGAGTATGCGATCACCTATGAGTGGTCACAGTGGCTATAAGACATATTAATCACTCATTTAACTCCAATTAAATCCTACACATTATCCCATAGTGACTCAGGACTCTACCATTCATCCTTTCACCATCAATGAACTAGGTCTCCAAGTTACATTGTTATGGAGTGTCTCAGGTCTAAGACAAAATAATGAACAATTACACTATTAGTATGGCCTAAATTAGGCCATGGAGGTCTCATTAAAACCATTATTACCATTTTTATCAATTTATAATCTCTGATAACACCTTTGGATACTTTAACACTTCAAATTAATAGAACTAGCTATAGGCATGTTAAGATTATATAGGGTTTTTAGGAAGAGTTTGAACTTGTTCTACCTTCACTTGAGTCATAGTGTTCAGATTGATAAACTAATGATTTAAGAAATAAATTTAGACCTTTAAGTATTCACATAACCACCACTTCAATCTTTGGAGAGCCCTTAAGTCACTTGGGTAGACTATATGCATGTGTGTGTTCCCTTGAGACTAGTCTGCCAACGTAGTATTCTAGGAGTCATATTTACAACACTAGGCCTATCCTACCATGATTATTGATAGTATATAGCCTTATTAAAATCCTATAAACTCTCATTTACTTCCAAAACATCAAACCACTATTATTTCAAAACCAACTTTCTCAAAAGTTGACTATAGGTGTGTATGAAGATTTTTGAGTGTAGTGGCTAAGAGTTTTGATGGTTTAGGAACCCTATTCAAAATTACTGATAAATTATTATCTCATTAAAATACTTGTAACCTCTATTTTTATTCATTATCTCTATCTAAAACAAATTTTCAACCTAACTAGCTATAGGCATTGCTTGAGGGGGTCTTGACTGTGCTTGATCTTGAATTGAATCTCATAACCAATCTCTAATATTTTTCAATGTCTCAGTCCTATTTCTATTATCTTGATAATATTATAAAAACCTTGAAACTTATTTATCTTTGGGAACATCACTTTCAAATCACACTTCTCAATAACAAGCTGTAGGTGGTTATCTGGATGGGCTATGTATGTGAGTCTTGAGTTGGTATTTCAAACCTATCATGCCATATTACAATACCCAATAGTTATCAAGAGGTATTATCACTATATTCAAATCTTCATATCCTTTTCAAATCATATCATTAGACCCATGTAATTTTGACTACCTACACATAGAACCTTGTAGGTCTCTATTAGGTATGTTATCTTGTTTGTACTTCTTTGTCTTTGAGGTGTATTGGAGATATCTCCAACACAATATTCAATGTATAATATGACCCATAATGAAATGAGGTGTTTAAAACAAGTGTATTACTCTTTAATTAAATCCACTCATTTAAGGTAAAAATTTTCAACTATCAAACACTATTCTACAGACCATTGGTATTCACTACTAACACAACGAAATGGTTTTGCCTATCCTTCCATGATTTCACATGAAAAACTAGGTTTAAGTCAACATGAAATGGGTGGATATTCTCTAAAATTATATGTAAATTAGTTGGTTCATAGATACCAATCTATAAAGTATAACTAGATGAGGAAAATTGAGCCATTAGGATTGTATAGGTAGTTTGGAGGTGCTAACAATCTTAATGATTGTTCATAAAGCATCAACAACCAATATTGAAAATATGACCATGAAATGGAATCTCATAAATACCTATGACATCCTCTAAGTTCACTCACTCTAATTCCTCTTCTCCAATTTATACCAAATGAAAACTGTTGACCCTTTCTAAGCTATCCAAGAGAGTGATAGGAGAGATGAAATGGTTTTCATCAATTTTGGATCTATTGAAACCAAATATGCCTAAAAAAACCTATGGGTATTCCAAAATAATTTATTAAAGCATTCACACCTACATATGAGTCACTCAAATCCATACAAACACTTGAAACTAAATTTTTTTAGGTGATCTTTATTTTACATTGAACCTTTAACATTTTAGTTTCAAAAATTTCTATGATCCTTGTCTGACATAATAAATGTTAGATTGATTTTTGACATTTATCCTTTTGATGAGATTCATGTAAAATTACTTAAAATGACCAAAAGGTGGCATACAAGGACATTAAGATAAATGGACAAGTACGATAAAGGCTAGAACATATTATGTGACCCAACCCTTAAAGTTTGACTTCATTTAGGACCATGGTGACCATTTTCAAACTTAAGGAACCTTATGAAAAGTTTGAAAATGAAAGGGGTTGACATAATTTTACCTGGGGTAAATTTTTTTATCAATAAGTATCATATAAAATGATTTAAAAAATTTAAGCCATTCTCATAATATTGGGTCCAAACTAGACCACTTTCCTTTTTGAGCAGATTTTTTATAGGATGGATCATATATGAGAGGTTAAGAATAAATATTAGGATTTTCACTAGTTTCCCTAGGAATATTTAGATTTTTATCCCGTGTTTCAAGATGATATATCATAAAATATTCCAACCCCTAATGTTGAAGATGAATTTATTTGGGTTAAGTGTGACACCATATTCAATAAGGCACATAAGAATGACATGCAATACTTAAAAATGACCAGTTCTCATTTTGGCATTTCCTAATAGACTATCTACATAAACCTTCACCATTTTATTTATGAGGTTATGAAAAATGTGATTCATGGCCTTTGATAAGTTGCACTATAATTTTTGAGACCGAAGGGCATGATATCATAACATAAATTTACCTACTACATGGTGAAGGAAGTTTTATTTTGATCTTCTTTGGAAATTAAAATTTGGTTATAAACTAAAATATTTCCATTATAGATAATAACTCATACCTATCTATGGAATATAAAATTATGTCTATGGAAGGTAGATAGAATCATTCTTTAGTACATTCCTTTTTTATGTATATGAATTTGATAAATATTCTTATCTTGTTATGTTTATTTAGACCATATAAAATGTTGGATAACCACATAGTATAATATAAAATTTTAATTAATCCTACCTTAAGGACCTTAACCACTTCCTCTTTCATAATAAATACATTTTTTTATCTTTAGATGCCTAATATTCTGCTTGATGGGTTTAGTGTCTGGCTCAGTTACTAAATTATGGACCAATAATTCTTGATTAATTCCTATCATATATGAGTAAGAGAAGAGATTTGTTTTTGAAAGATTAGTGATAAGCTTCTTATGATATTCTACCTCTTTTAGATAGAGAATATCCAAGATTGAGGATTATAAGTTCCTCTTTTATGTTGATATTAATGTCTACAACATCTTATATGAGAGAGTAATTACCTTATTAAAACTATTGAGGGTTCGGGGGAGATAAAAAGTCTCTTCATCTACTTTGAATACTTCATAATCTTCCCTTGAAGATTCATTATTCTCAATATTGTAGTAGAAATCAAAATATTATGATCTAAGGTAGGATGAAGGGTGAAGAATGATAGAAAAACCCCTTTTGAGATGTGATTTTAGGGTTCATCATAGGCCCATAAAAATTTTAGGATCATTTCATCATTTTTAGTAAATTTTATTCCAAGATATTTATTTCCCTTCTTTATGTGAGAAAGAGTTTCATTTCTTGGCATCTTCTAGACTAGTGGTTTGGGTCTGAAAGACATGAAGTATTTATATTTTGGTATCTCTTGAAAAGGATATAATCAAGAAGAGGAGGATATTATTTAATTGGAAAGTTGATTCTCATCTCTAAGGATGTATTATATGGAAATGAAGTCAAAATATTTAGAAATTTTGTGCACCACCTTCTTGTAGAGTTAAAGGTTTTCAACTTTAGTTTGATAGAATTTAGAGACATGATTGGTTTTTAATTATGAATCCATTATGATCTCAAGTATTTGTAATTTTAATTTCTTATCATGATAATTATAAATAATAAAATGTTGTATTTTAATTTGTCATTGGTGTATTTGAAATCTAGCTTGAATCCAAAAGGCACAATTTTTCCTTTAGGAAAAGTCATAATTACTCTTTCCCTAGTAATGAAATGGATTTTTTCCCCATTATAATATAGCATCCATTGATTTTATAAATGGATATATTCATCATTCTTGATTGGAGGAATTTATTTTTATTTAGATATTTTGACCATAAAACTTTCAATAATGTTGGCTATTGATTTAAAGGATTATAAACCTAAAGACTTGTTGGCAATTGTATGCACCGAAATCCTCTCATCTTAATAATTTTATTAAATCTTCTAATTCATCCAATAACCATAGCCTTAGCCAATTAATTAACATCCAAATTTCCTATAGAATATTTCTTATATCCTATAAACCTTTATATAACCAATTAATCATCCCATTAGCCTATTAAAAAGCCTACTTAGCCACTAATCCTATTGCATTAACTATCCACTAGACCACTCAAAAAATTTAAAATTTCTATTCATTCAACTACCCCCTAGCCAACCTACCACCCTAGCCTATCCTACATCCCTATGAACCCTAAACCTCATTTGATCCTCATATAATCCCCCATAATCCCCTAAACTAATCAAGAAACCTATAAAACTAGATAAGTTACTCTAATAATCTAGAAGTCTCTAAACTAAAGACTTCTAAATAATTTAAAATTCCCCTAAAATCCCCTCCACCATCTTATAAAAGCCATGCTTGGCCATGGCTAAACTAAATTTTAAAATAAATAAGCCCTAATTATAATCTCATACTTAACCATCCTAAAACATCTTCATACTCTTGTAAATCCATTCAACTATCTAAGGAAGCCATTAAAGTCATTTTAAAGCCACAGGAAAGCAATCCAAATTCAATTAATTTTACATTGGAATCAGTTTAAAGATCTTGGAGAGAAGACATAAGGGACAAGGTGATGGTAATATTTCATTATTAATTGTTGATTGTTCCTCTATTTCCCTCATTTTGATGTTATTATGTTGTTGGGTTTAACCTACTATATATAGTAGTTTGAATCAATAACTAAAAAAATACAATCATACATTGGAGACCATGGTGGAAGTACCTATTAGAAGTGTTTTGATAGCTTGTAGGATTGATTGGACAAAAGAAGATCTCTATATTTGATCAAATTTTCACGTCTAGGAAAAAGTGATTTTGATTTACAAATCATAGTATTGTAGTAGTAGTTTTGCCTAACAATCAATGATTTTTACCTAACCATATATTTTAACCACTAATAGATTGATATTTTGATAGGTTTTTGAATTTTTATAATACCATAATTTGTCAAAAGTGATTTTGTTATAGAGTTGTGATTTTGAAGTTTAAGTTGCGATATTACAAGAAATAGTTTCAAGTCAAAATAACCATCTTAGCATAAAAAATTAATCTCATGTGGGTCCATATTAACCCATTTTGTCTTGAAGGAATAGGTCAAAAAATTGAGTATCTCTAACCCTAATAGTTAGTTTATTTAAAGTAATATTGCTAATACACAGTTATGATATTGGAATAAAGTCATAATTTTACCCTTGAGAATAGTGATTTTGCCTTTGTCATTAAAACCATTAAGTTAGCCTACTAAACTTTGAATTTTTAACCATTTTATATCTATATTTGGTTATTTATATGTATAGGAAAGAAATATACCAGCCCTAGATAGATCTATAGTCAGCACATAATACCTCAAATTTATAGAAGTGATTTTGACTAACAATTTGCATTTTTACAGGTCTAGGGCCTATTTTATAGGAAACTAATCATACCTATTTTTATTTTATTTTCTAATGAGTATCTTATAAGTTTAGTCTAAGATTAGATTGTTATCTTTGAATAGCTTCAAGATTTTTGTACTCTATAATATTTCATAAGGTTTTTATTTGTTGGTAAAACTGTAACTTGCAAATAACAATTTTGTTAAACATAAGAGAATTTGATTTTAAATAAGTGGTTTTGATTTAAACAATAAATTATAGTATACATTAATCTTTTTGTCTTCTGATAGAAGTCTTTTACACATAATATATATTTTTTTACCATGTGAACTCTTTGTGAACAAATTAAAAACCTATATTGTGGTCATAAATAATCAAGATTTTAGGTCACATCTCATATAGCCTTGAATTTATCCTTTTGTATATAAAAATGACTTATAAAAACATATGTAAATGTTTTTAGTATGTTTTATATTTAGTTTAAGAGATATATTTTTAAGGTTTTTATTTTCCCATAAAACCATAGATTGTGACTTACGATTTTACATAACCCATCAAGTCACGGTTAAGGTTAATAAATAGTTTATAAAAATGCATAACACATAGTTGTAATATTGATTAATATCTATGATTTTGCACTCTCTGGAAGTATTTTTTCATTAAAGTGACTACATATCTACATTTTTGCAAGAATAAAAGTAATTTTGCCTATTTTCAAACTACTAATCAATTTTGTGTAGGACCATTTTAGTTGAAGGCACTAGATTAGTTTACTAACTTGTGTTCTTGCACGGATAGTGCCTAAATTAATAATTTCAAGCTTATATTTGTATATATCTTTGTGTGTCTTGTTATTTTGTTTAAATTTCACCACATAGGTAATTAATTAGATAAACTAATTTTGCTTACCTATGTGTTAACCCATTTTATTTTAGGATAACACATGATGTGGAATTAATCTCTATATACTTGATTAGTCACTAGGGGTTGGTGATGTAGATTTCATCACCACACATTCAACCAAACTCTATGTTTTGGTAAAGTATAAATACTAGGTACAACTATCATTAAGCTAAATGTTTGACCTTATACATGTCATCCATGAAGGGAAAGAGTTAATTCTCTAAACTAAGCATTAGATGACACCTTATATGGATTTGGACTCCATGTACCTTTGCATATCTTGGGGACTACCCTAAAACCCTTGTGTATACCTAATATAAGACCTATTAGATGTAATAGGTGCTTTATTACTAGAGTCAGTATTAGCTCCCAAGTTGACCATCAAGAGTAGATAGGGTTGAGAGGGTTCGATAAATTCTATAATGGGTCACTCTCCTAAAAACTCACTTGTGAAGCTATTAGATGGTGCAGGCATTAGGTTACATACCCATCTAGTTTACTAAAATTAGGGAGCATAATTGGGCATGCTTGTGTGAGTGTTGTGTTAAGGCTCATATAATTTTTGAGCTGAGTTAGCCTAATCCCTTTTATCAAAAACACTTAGTAAAACCCCTAGGACATATCCCATCTTAGTATCAAGAAATTAATTCATATCACTATTCACACCTTTGGGTAAAAAACCTTTATCTCAAAACCAAAAAACTTTAGTGGTCACTTATCATTCTCTATCCTAGTCACCACTTTATTCAACCTATCCTTTATCAAAAATTTTCAATGTTTGTAACCTTGTTTGGTTTGTCTACCATCCATCATATTAATCATCTTACCTCTTCATACCTAAAACCCAACTAATCATCACCTTGTTAGTGTGAAGGGTATCTGGTCATCTCATCCTCTTTGTCTCCTTACTAGATTTCACCTTTATAGGTTGTTTACTTTGGTAATCTTTGGTCCCTTTAATCTTCTTATCCTAGAATTTAAGTCTAAGTCACATCTAATCACCTCTCTTGACCACTTTTAGTCTAGGGTTTATGAAAAATTAGTATCCAAATTCACCTTCTCTCCCATCATCCTATATCAAAGTCACATATAATCACTATTATCACATCACCTTCACCATCTACCATGCCTATTAGAACCCATGCCCAAATTATGAGAATGGGAAAAGGATACATGCACATTCCTAGAGAGGAAAACCGGTTTACATATGACTTTTTACATAATGATGAGGTTAGGGTACAATTTAACCAATACATCTATGAGAACCATGCTAAAATTATTGTTTAGGTCATTATAATGGAGGGTACACTACCCCATACCTTTGATCTAAACCTCTTACAACATCTTATCCACCCATCTACTAGACCTATTACTCCTCTTCATCAAAATAATGCCAACCAAGAATCAGAAGAAGATAATCTTGTGGATCATGAAAAAAAACTTGATGAAGAGTAAAAACACCCAAAAAATAATTTCATTGAGGTTGACAAGAGAAAAACTACATTAGAGGATCGATTAGACTAATTAACTCAGCACATTAATTCCCTTACCTCTCAATTTTGGGCTCAAAACCAAGGACCCACTTCACTAAGATAACATGCTAGAAATACCAATACTGATCACTCAAGACCTAGAACAAGCCAAGAATAAGCCTCCAATCCCTTAATGAACCCCTCATTCACTCAAGAGTGGAGGATGATGAAAGAGACTCTTCAATATATTGATCCTCATACCCAAGCAAAAAGATATAAATATGAATAATTTTGCACATCTCCCTTGGACATGAGTATCTTTCAAGTACCTTTCCTGGCACATTTTGAGATTCTAAAATTTAAAAAATATAAAGGGAAAGGGGATCCATGAGACCACGTGAAATAATTATTTTGGCACACTTTGAGATTCTAAAATTTGACAAATATAAAGGGAAAGAGGATCCATGAGACCACGTGAAATAATTATATGTATCATGTAACGAGGTTACCTATGATGATTATTACCTTCTTCTTCCCCAAAAGTCTCATGGGGCACTCACTATAATGGTTTATGAATCTACCTAAAGGGTCCATATCTAGATTTGGGGAGTTAACATAAAATTTAATGTGACACTTATCCTTTAACATTGAAAATGACATCTCCATCATATATATTTATAATACTAAGAAAAGAAATGGGGAAATATTTGCCTTATTCTTACAATGTTTGGGAAGCCTCACAAGTTAATTTTGTGGCATGGTTCTTGAGAAGGAGTTGGCTAAAATATTCATTGATAATCTTAATTCTGAATTAAAATATCAACTAAAGCTATAGTGTGCCAAGTCTTTTGATGAAATCATAGAAAAGGGGATTCAAATTGAAAATTCACTCATTGTCAAGGGGGAAATTAAACTATATACCCAAAATGAAGAGATTCAGAATCAAGATAATACTTTTTTGGGTAAGCCTAAGGTCTTCAACAAAAACAAAAATATTGTATGGGATGGTGTAACAAATTTTAAACATGTGTAGATAGTGCAAAAATATTCCCCTACTAATAAAAGTCAAAATGTCTCCACCATAAGGGTACCAAGGGAAAATCAAAATACCTAAACGGGAAAGAGGCCTCTAACTAGTTTGGTGTACCTAATGGTCATACAACAATTAATCACTGCTAATATGATTATTCTCCCTAAAATATAACCATTGGATGATAGTAAGCCATAACAAGATTGGTATCACGAAGATGAATTTTTCAAATATCAAAGAGTTAAGGGATATGATACTAAGAAATCCATGCAAATAAGACACTACATCAAAGATTTAATTGAGAAAAGAGATATATAACTAGAATCAAAGTGTCTAACTAACCAATCCAAGAATTAACAACTAGGATTACATAAGGACCCCTTACCTAAGCCTGATTAGATGTAAAAGAAACTGGTTAAGGATCATGGTTAAGCTTCCACTTCAAAAAAAAATTAATATCATTGCATTCCATACCATTACATTGATACCCTTAAAATCCAAGTCCCCAAGATCTCACATAACCACCATAAACCATCCGCCATCCTTAAAATTAATAGGTCAATAGCTGACTATGTAGTAAGTACATGACATGTCAAAATCAGCTTTCCTAGAGCACTTTTAAAGGACCCATCCACCCATTTATCTCTACATATCAAAGAGTCAATATCTATAAAAAGGTATCAATCTCTTCTGATAAACCATATGATATCATCCAACAACTTGAGAAGACTCCATCTTAGATCTCTTTTATGAATCTTCTTAAGACATGATTGATACATCAAGAGATTCTCAATCAAGTCCTAAATGAACTAAAGTCCCTAGGGATATTTATACAAGCCAATTTTAGGAATTTGTGGGTCATTTATCTATCTCCAAATAGATTAATTGCATAAGATATGACACCTATAGGCCCTCACCATAACTATCCATTATTCATTAAAATTTCCATTTCCAATCATAAGATCCTAGGGGTACTCATAGATGGAGGGTCAAATTTAAATTTATGTAATCTTGATTTTCTTAAGATATTAGGGTAATCCAATTTTTTATTAGGGCCTACTTTAATAATTATTAAAGAATATGATGATAATGAGAGGCCATCTGTAGGCACCATTTATCTTCCCATAGTTGTGAGACACATCATCTACCAAACCCTAATTCATGTAGTAGATGTTGATCTCCGATATAATTTACTTATGGGATGCCTATGGATTAAAAAAATGAGATAATTTCCCTCTACCCTCAATCAATTCTTAAAATTCCCTCATTCAAGAATGGAGGTTACCATCCCAAGGGAGATAAAACACTTTCATAGCTATCAAATAGACCAATCTCATCCTACTTGTTATTCCCCAAATAGTCATACTTACACTTATAATCCAAAAGCTATGAAATATATCTACCCTGATGATATACCACTTGATTCAAATGAATCCCTAAACATCACTCTTATTAAGATCACTTACAAGGGTTGTGGAGAGTATGAATATAAAACCTTTTGTGTTGGAGACCTACCACTCTCCCCATAAGACTACAGGTCCTTGATCATGAGGAAAGATAAACCCATTATTTATGAGTTTGGGTTAGAATTTACGAATGAAATAATGCTATCATTAGAATACTTTGATGAATTAGATGATTCATGGCTTATTATTAAATATGAGGCCTTATAATTTCATAATTAAAAGTACACCTAGCTTAAAAAATGCTTCAAAATATGAATTATAAGGGGAAAGGACTAGAAAGAGACAAAAAAAGAAGGATTGAACCTATAGGGGATAAATAACATAAAAAACATATTGTATTAGGGTAAAAAAATTTGGGCATTGACCTAAGTAATATCATTTTGGACACTTATTTAATTCTTGAAGAGACTAACTCTAACAAAGAAGTCAAAACAGGTTATATCTACACTCTTTATGAGGACTTGGATCCACCAATCTCTTACCTAACACCACCATCTCCATTATCAACATCTCCCTCTATTATCCCATACTCATAGATTGGAATCAAAAGAATGATCCTTTGATATATTCCAAAATGATGAA
Organism: Torreya grandis; assembly: GCA_037957365.1. Taxonomy (NCBI): domain Eukaryota; kingdom Viridiplantae; phylum Streptophyta; class Pinopsida; order Cupressales; family Taxaceae; genus Torreya; species Torreya grandis. The sequence goes on along the minus strand of JARHVA010001660.1, from coordinate 1,275,951 downwards.
CCTGTTACTAAATATCTAAGAGCAAGAGATTTTATGCAATCAAGAGACCATAAGAAAGGGTTTTCTATTAGTCTCAATGAGTCTACATATTTTAGAGAGCAACACATATCTCTAAATTAAATCAAATAAGAGGAATATGAAGATCAATATCACTCTCCAAATATGGAAGACATCCAATTCACTCCTAACGAGCTAGAGTCCTATCCAAAATTAGTTATGAAGCTCCTAGAAGATTTTGCTTAAGGAAAAAAGGAATTACCATCACCCCCAACATATCTAAAAGGACAGTCACCTTCCCTCATGAGGAGGTTATTGAAGTAAATAATGGAACAAATGAAAGTCCTAAATTGGTCAAAATAGGGGTAAATATTACATCCTAAGAGCAACAAATCCTCATTAAGCTTTTTAAAGAATATATAAATGTATTTGGATGGAGTTATTCAAACATGCTAGGGCCATACCCAACCTTGGTAGTGCATCATTTAGTGGTTCATCCAAATGCAAAACCTATTAAATATAAAATTCATAAAATTCATCCCAACATTGCCCTCTTGGTTAAAGAAGAGTTACATAAATTCCTAAAAGCCAGGTTTATCTATCTAATTGATTATTCTGAGTGGATATATAATATTGTCCCCATGGCTAAACCATAGGGGGAATCTGAATCTATATCAACTTTTAGGACATAAATAAATAATTCCCCAAAGATGAATTTCCTTTACCTAATATAGACATGATCATGAACTCTACTGTAGGATATAATATGCTATCCCTCATGGATGGTTTCTCTAGTTACAATCAAATTAAAATTTCTCTTGAAGATTAACACAAGACTATATTTATCACTCTCTAGGGGACTTTATATTATCAAGTGATGCCTTTTGGTCTTAAACATGCAGTAGTTATACCAATGGAATATAACATTAATATTTCATAATATGATGCATATCATTATATAAGATTACCTAAATGATAGATATACTAGGAAAGTCTAAACTCTGATTAGAACATCCTATGGTATTAAGGAAAATCTTTAAGAGGATCTAAGAATATAAAGTTAGATTGAACCCTAAAAAATGTGTTTTTATATTTACTTTGGATAAACTATTTGGGTTCATAGTCTCCAGATGAGGCATTGAAGTATATCCTTAAAAAGTAATAGAAATCATTGAAATGCTTATTCCCAAGAACCTAAAGTAGTTATGAAGCCTTTAAGGGAAACTATAGGCTATTCATTGGTTTATATCACAATTGGTAGATAAGTGTCACCCCTTCACCCATATCTTAAAAAAGGGAAATCATTTCAACTAGAACTCAGAATGTCAATAGGCTTTTGATAATCTAAATCAATACCTAGTTAAGCCTCTAGTTTTATCACAACCCGTCTCAAGAAGGCCATTAATTTTGTATATCTCTGTAACACCTTGTGCTATAGGGGCCTTACTAGCTCAACATAATGATGAGGGTAAAGAATGAATAATTTATCTAAGAAAAAATTTAATCTCATATGAGCTCAAGTATAACCCTATTGAAAAGGCTTACTTGGTTATAGTCTTTGCCTAGCAGAAAGTCTAGCATTACATGCTAAACAACCAAGTCAAACTCATAACAAAGGGTAATATTATCAAGTACATGTTATCTAAATCATATTTAACTGGTAGAGTGGCTAAATGTATTATGTTAATTAATGAATTTGATATAGAATATGTAACTAAAAGTTTCATTAAAAGATAAGCAATTTTGGATAAACTTGCAACAACACCTATTACAAACACCAAGCCTTTAATCACAACCTTTTTAGATGAGTCTACATTGGTTACTATAGAATCAAACAACAAGAAGTTATATTTTGATGGATCTTTTACCACACATGGGTTAAGAGTGGGTATCCTTTTGGTAACCCCACAAGGTGAATTAATACTTAAATCCTTTTGAATCACTTTTCCATGCACCAATAATATTTCCAAGTATGAGGCATTAATTACTAGCTTAAAACTAGCCATCCAATGGAATATCTAACATCTTTAATTATTTGGTGATTCTCAATTAATTATAAAATAGGTGATCGAATAGTTCCAAATAAAAGATGAGAAATTACATCCCTGCAAACAAATAGTGGGCCAATTAAAGCAATTTTTTTGGTCAATAACATTTGAACAAGTTCCCAGGGGAAGTAATAAAGCTATTGACTCAATGGCCACGATTGGTGGTTCTTAATAGATATTCCAGAAGATGTTTTTGAAGGCAATTTTATAATTAAAAAAATATTATCACTGGCTCATTATCAAAGTTTTGATAAAACTAATCCCAATGTACCTTGGTACCAAGAAATTTATAATTACCTCCATGAAAACATTATACCACCAGACCTCAATCATCACCAATGTAAATCTTTCATTAATTTCACATCCTATTATGCCATCCTTGGTAGCATGCTCTATCAGTGAGGCTATGATGGGACCTTGTTGAGATGCTTGACCTTAGAGGGGGATACTATTGTAATCAATGAGGTTTATGATGGTATTTATGGTGGTCATGTTAGTGGGATGGCCCTAGATAATAAGTTTTTCTAGATGGGATACTATCAGCCCATAATATATCATGTTGCTTGTCAATATGTACATAAATGTGTAGCTTGTTAGAAGCATGGTAATCTAATTCATGCCACCACACAAGACCTATAACCTATAATGAGTATATGACCATTATCCATATGAGGACTAGATCTAATTGGCGAGATCAATCCTACATCATTTGATGGACATAAGATTATAATTATAGCTACATAGTATTTTACCAAATGGGTTAAAGCAATGCCACTGATTTATACAAAAAATCTCTAAATATCAAAATTAATTCTAAATCAAATTATTTATCACTTTGGAATCCCAACCAAAATTATATCTGATAATGACAAATCTTTCAAAAATCAATAAGTTAAAGACTTGTGTAATTGTTATCACATTGAGAAACATTTCTCCATACCCTAATATTCCTAAGGTAATGGACAAGTAGAAGCAAATAATAAAATACTTCTCAAAATCATCAAGAAAATTCTCAATGATGTAGGTAGAAATTGCATTTACAACTATATCTCTCTCTTTGGTCTTACAAAACTAGTTTTAGAATACCTAATAGGGCTAATCCATATTCTTTATTTATGACACAGAATCAATCTTTCCTATTGAAGTTGAGTTCCCCTCCTTATGAATCTCTTTATGGGGAATGCTTATTGATCATAATTATATAAAATAATGGATATAAGATCTCTAGATATTAGATGAAAAACATCAAAATGCCTTGGATCATCTTAGGGCATACTAGAATAAGCTCAAGTGCAAATATCACAAGAAGATCCAATCTCAATAATTTAAAATTAGTGACCTATTAATAAAGGAGAATTAAAAAAACACCAATGTAAAGTGAGAAAATAAAGGAAAATTTGAGTAAAATTAGCTTGGGCATTATATAATTATTTCAAAATTTAGATCAGGAGCCTATAAATTGGCTACACTAGATGGTGATGAGCTTGATGAGCTTATGCATATTATTCATCTGAATTATTTTTATACTTAAAAGTATCTAAATAACCTCTATCTATGATTTTTTTATCTTGGGGGTACATCCATCACCACTCCACTTGACTCATCTTTTCATTCCATTTCATCATTTTCATATGACCTTGGTCCTAATAGTGGGTATATAATATATGCTTAGGGAAAATTAGGAGATATGAGTTTTAAGCTAGGGAAAATCATTGTTGACCATATGAGGGGAATACCTATTGAGTAATCTTATGGAATTTCTAATCCACTTTCAAACAACTACTCATCCCATTTTGAACATCCTAATACATATCCCAATTGTATCCTCCTTGATGAATTATCTTCCTATCAACCTTGATCGCATCCAAATTTGTCAATCCACATTCACCCCCTAAGAAAAAATACATAAGAACCCACTAACCTCATCACTAACGAAGGGTCATATAATGCTCTTATTCTAGGATCCATCATACACTTTGTAAACTAAATCCTGATCATTCACTTTAGACCCTAAATGTTGTCATTACAACTAGTTTTGATCCTTGTCTCATTTATCATATCAACTTTTGGGCATAACTGACCCCTATAAATATTTAACTATATCCCTAAAGTTGATTATCTTAAATCATCTTGCATATATTACCTTTTAAAATATTTTATCAATCTTTTTTAGGGTTTTTTAAAATCATATTATAAATACTACTATTATTGTCCCTCCATTTTTTAGTCTTTAGTTGTCCAAAATCATTTTAATAATTTCCTTAGGTTATTTTTATTGAAGTTAAATATGTATATATGTTTAAATATTTATCATAATACTATTATATTATCTTCTTAAGTGGCAAATTTTATACACATATTCCATTATCCTTTTGTGCAAGTGAGTATGTGTCTTATTTTATCACAAGTTATTATATATATCCATATGTAAATATTGTTTATCTAATTTGTTAATAATCATTAAGTCTTGTAAATATTTTTATAACATAGTCAATAATCTTGTTTTTTTATCTTGTCATCTTGTCTTTTTATATTTTGTTCTTTTTTGACAAAAGGAACAAGGATGGCCTTAAGTGGCTACCCAACATAGGAATTGGTAAGGTCACTAAAATGGAGTTCCCACACACTATGAATCCAATATGACCTTGAATATCCTCATGTCATAGGTACACTTATATTCATAAGTGAAATGGTAAATTGGATTGCCTATATATCTAATGGATTCAAATTTCCCCCATTCCATCCCCCTAATCATTACACTATCTTGTTTAGTAATATTATCCCACTACCCAACACTTACTCACATCCTTGGTGTAGGAGGATTTTACTCAACATTAATTTGCAAGACATATAATTAAAGTAATGGATGATTTCTTAGCACATGTTATTAATCATTACATGAAATTATACCATCACATTATAAATATAAAATAACAAACCTCATTTACATCTAAACCATAATAATCATCTATATCATCTAATTAATCATATAAACATATGCATCATCATCAATATCTCATCTACAAATATTCATAATCACATAACAAACAATAAATCTAGACATTCCATATGATTATAACAACAAAAATCACATAATATAAATCCATAATAAACTACATCTATGATCCATCTATCCATAACTAACAAACATATAATCAAGTCCATCCAACATGAATAACAAGAATAATCATAATATCATATATAATAAAATCATATTCACATATATTAATAATCCATAATGTCCATTAGGTCCATGCCAAAATATATAACTACATAAATGGGCCCTATGGGCATAAATTTGATACAATAAATATGTGTCCATAATATAACATATGTCTCATAAATACACATCCAAAATCACTATTGTCTAGGTGGTCTCCTATCAGGCTAGTGCATGAACTGGGAGGAAATAGCTCTAAAAGTTATAGCATATTGACCTAATGGCATCACTACCTCATATAAATATCTATAATATTGTGCCTCTCTCATTAGTTAATTGATATACCTCATCACCATCCCCATACCCCTCTACTCTAGTACCATATCACCCTCCTCCTTGGCCTTCTTGGTTACCTATAACTCTACCTCTATCTCTCTCATCCTTTACTAAAACTATCTAATCTGACCCCATAACAAGGCTACCTATGAGTCTAAACTCTAAATCTACCTTTGAATTGTAGCTATTTGCTCCTACAAGGCTACTACCTATCCCATAAAAACTAAAACTTGTCTAGGTACTCTGGCCATTTGACTATCCCTTTATATTATCTATCCCTATAAATCTATAGCCATCCTATCCCACTCAGCTAAAATCCTTGCAACCTGTATAGTTTAGGCTTTTATGTCTTTCCTTAGCTTATCCAAGAGTACCTAGTCATAATAAATCAAGGGTGGCTTATATGGTACTACATCATTTGTACCTAATACCCTCCTTACTTGGTCTCTAACTCTAGTTTACTCTCCATCTCAATGCCCATGATCTCTCCCATAAATATCCATCACATTTGGTCCTCCCTATGTACCCTAATATCCCTATGCTTGGAAATGTATCCTCTATGTTCATCTACTCCCTAAGTGAACTCATGCCTATACTAATCTCTAAATAACCCCCCTCCTCACTCTAGTCAACCCTCTAAGTAGTCTATGAGGCTATTTTTAAGACCACCAATCTATATATGCTATAGTCACTCCTACATATGTAATGGGAATATAATAATCCCATATAATAGGGTAAATTCTCTCATAATCTTCTCTAGTTAGTGCCCTATCTACTAAATCCCCCCACTATGGCCTCTCCCTATCACTATGAGAAAAAAAATTCTCCTTTTTGGGCACATCTTGCCACCTCCTAAACTATTATTTCACATGATCACACTTATATCTCTCAATAATGTAATCATGATGACCAATATGATAATACTTAGTGAGCATGAATCATGTAACATCTACATCCTTAGCCCATCTCTACTGGACCTATCTATATGGTATCTAGGTGATTTACTTAGTTCATAGACTATCATATGCATTTCTATAAAAATGCATCCCACCAACATGGGATATCTGCACTCCAAGAATAATATGCCATCCAAACACTAAGGGTTGGTTGGGATCCCTATTTTCACAAGTACCCAATGGTCTTTCTATCATAATATGCTCCCAAATACATATATATAATAATAAAGAGGGACCTAAGCTCATTTATCCTTTATAATACCCCATATGAATCTATCTATATAAGGGGGATAATACCACAAGACCCTAGGAAAACACTTGATAATCCTGAACCATATTTGACACCACATCCCCTAATCCCAAGTAAAATCACTAACCACTCTTGTTCAACAACAGTATGTTGGTAACAAGCGACATAAACAAAATAATTAACCTATCAATAGTCCCCTCTATTATATCCCTATCAATGTCCACCCATGAATCATGAAATCTAATTTGAAGTTAACCAACCAATCTCTACACCATCACACTCAAGGTATGTGATCGCTATTATATCTTATGGCCTTTCATCAGTAGTAAAAAAGTATGTAGTAAATCCTCAAGAGTCACTATCATCTCACCAATCATAAAATATAATGTGATGGTCTTTAAATGCCATCTCTTGACTAGAGATGTAATTAATTACCTATCAATCCTCATCATGGGTATCATCATGATAAAGTAGAAGCCTACCATCTTGATCACTCCATACTTGGTAGGTGTCAAATAATGCATCTCATGAAGTATCATTGGATGTCATAATCAAGAAGCCAACATACCTAAATCCTCCTACACTAACACACATCCTATCAAACCACAAAAATCTAATCACAAATATTTAACCTATTCCATGCCATCTACTTAGTATTTATTTATCTAAACCCATGACTCACTCATTTAGCCTAACTTCCTAACCACTTGCCTAATCTTTTCCCTTAGAACTAATCCTTCCTACCTAGTTATGCATCACAACTAATATCTCTACCCATCCAAATAACTACTCCAACTAAGAATCTAATTAACTATCTACCCTTATAATCATTCAACTAACTTACCTATCTCATTCACCATACTGACCCCTTACCTATCTTATTTAGCTACATACCCCTCGTAAATAAATTTTTACACTCATCTAACTTACTAACTTACCCATATAAATCCCTAATTACCCTATCCAAATCCCAATTACCTTCCCAACCCATTCACCATCACTCCTCATTGCTACAAAACCATAAATCTTGAGTTTTCCCAAATTAGTGGTCTTGGTGATATTGCCATTCATAACCTACAATTTTAAAAAATCACAAGTTTTACCATGTGGTTTTAAAAACCATGATCCCCCTTTGTGGTATTGAAATAATTCAAGTCATTTACTATGGTATTAAAAAACCATAGGTCACCCCTTATGGTTTTTCAAAATCATAGCTTGTGGTTACATTATTATGACTTATGATGACAATAGCATAACTAAGGCGAAACCCACAATGGTGGTATTTTCATGAATGCATGTACATGCCATAAATGCCAATAATAAATGAATAAATGATAAAATCAATAGATTAGGAATGGATTACTCACTAATGGTCCTATGTTGGCCACCCTTTGGTGCTCTTAGACCCTCTCTATGATGTGATGAATGAGGAATGCAATTCATGGCTTGATATTTAAGCATAAAATTCACAATAGATAAAAGATAAAATGAGAATTTTACCCATACCTTTTCATATTTTACCCAAATTCATTCCCTCTTTAACCCCTTACATACCATTTGACCCTCACTAATCATATTATTCAACTATGTATACTAATCTTGATCCCTGAATCCCTTTCCATGTCCTATTATCACATTTAATCATTATCATCCCTAAGTCTTCTTAAATCACTCTTTTAGGGCATAGTCTTATATTCCCCATTATAAGTCTAAAATCTTGGTTAGAACTACATCAACCTAAGGTCTCTTAAGACTATGTATACAACACTTTTCCAATTTCTTGTGATTAGTTATAGCTCATCCACTATTAACATCTAATCCCATTCTATTCCCTATGGTTCACTGGAAGTTATAAAAATGTATTGAGATACAAATCCTATATAAAGTGGAAAATTATCAATACTCATTTGTCAAATGTCCTTTATAAACTTCTATCTATCCCTTACATGTATCCTTTCTAAGGGAATTATCACCAACTCATGGCCTACCTCATGTTTTCATTCCCCAAATAATGTCGATGTCTCAGGAATTTTAGTCATATCATCCTAATCATCCTACCTCCTTCCTAGACATTGGTCATTGTCTATGAATTATCTTCTAAGCTAAGTCATTTTATCCCAATAAAATATTGCTTGGGGAATCTAAATTATGGCTCAATTACTATTCAAGGAATCCAAACCCCTTATCATCATCTTGGTCTTATCTCACACTAGGGATTTATTTTTGAGTGGCCATCTGGCTTATTCCTCCTTACATGTCCCCTCGAGGGGCATCATGTCTACTAATAACATTCTCATCCATGATTTTTTTTCTTTGAATATCCATTAATCCTTCCACTTCTTTTCACTCACAATGCCCTTTCAAAGAGGGGGAAAATGTATGCACCTAAATATGCTCATCTTAATAATTCTATTAAACCCACTAATTTATCTAATAACCATAACCTTAACAAATTAATTAAAATAATAATTCAATATAAAATATTTACTATACCCCATATACCTTTATATAACCAATTAATCATCCCATTATCCTAATAATAGGCCTACTTAGCCACTAATCCTATTGTATTAACTACCCACTAGCCCACTTGTAAATTTAAAATTCTTATTTATTCAACTACCCCATAGCCAACCTACCAACCTAGCCTCTGATACATCCCTATGAAACCTAAACCTCATTTAATCCTCATCTAATCCTCCATTATCCCCTAAACTATCACATCTCAATTTTCTCACTAAGCTAATTTACCTAATTATTCATGGATTATTATGGTTGTTAAATTGATTTATTACTTTTTAACTAAATTTTAAGTCATATGCTGTTATGGGATAGATGTATGCTACTTGGATTTCATGATTTAATTATTATGAGTTGACAAATTGTGAATTATATAGATAATATGTTATAGTTGGTATTAAAACAATATATATATCATGATGTATTTGACTAACTACCTTCCTGTCATGAGTTGGTTGCAAGAGAGTTCATCCCTTAGAGCATGATAGAGGGAGAACATCATCAGAGAAGGTGACATTGATGAAGATGGTGAAGGATGATAAATGAATTTCTAAACCCATGCAAAAACCACATTAGATTTTATATGTTATATGTATTATATGTTTGGATTGTTAGAGTTAGTATATTTTGAAAGTTAATTGTAGTTAGACATTAGAGTTTTAATGTTTTAAATGTTAGTACATAGATATGATATAAATCTTACATATGGTTACATTTTGTAAATTTTATGTAGACTTAGTGTTTAATGTTATAGTATGATTATATAAGTTTACTTTACTTATATTTATTTATGATTATGGGAAAGTAAATTAAAAAGATGATATCTAATTACTAATATATATAAATTAACAAAATGTATTTATAAATTTTAAAATGTTAAGATTTATATTATTGATATTTGAGAATATAAATATACACAAAGCTATTAAAATAATTAAATATGTATATAGCCTATATACACTACTAAGGACTCAAACAATTATCTTGTTATAATTGAAATTAATAATTGATTGGTCTATCATTTTGATATATGAAGATAATTGACATTGTTAAAGATGATAATTACCTTTATTTTTTATTGAAGGAGGTTGAATTATCCTAAATACTAACCTGAGATCTAAGTCTAATATTTTAAACATGTATGGACTACATTAAGATTTAAAAGTATAATTATCATTATGTAAAATGATTAAAAGTGGACTTTGGATTGGAATACTTAGTCATGTAATGTAGATCAACATGCATGGATTTGAATTAAAGGAAATTTTGAGTAAATTAAAATTTAGGGATTTTATTAAGCATGGTCAATGGAAGTTAACTAGTCTTAGTCACTATCAGATTGATAAAAACATGGGGTTTTACATGGACTGTGAGCTGTAGTGAACATGGGCATGAAAATATTGATTGGTAAGAGGAATATGATAAGAGGTGAGCATGGAATGGATGAGGACACATAATGATGAATATAATAAGAGGAAAGGTAGTTTAATATAAAAAAAAGTAATTCTAGTTCGATTCAATGTCAAATTGGAAACAATAGAAAGGTTGGTGATGTTTTTACTATTCTATTGTTTAAAAAATTATGAGTGATTTGATTTCTAGGGTTTATAAATAAATTTAATATTATTTGGGGATACACGCTTATTATCCCTATGGGTGGATCAACCATCCATATAACTAATATATTATCCTATATATCCTATGAAAACAAACTAGTTATGTATAAACAATAAATCATAAGGGTAAAATGGTTTAGTTATATAGACTGTGTAATGCCCTAGCTCAAAAATATACATATGGGTGGATAGATTTTGCAGTACATAATTTGAGACCGAGTTTTTGAAACTCTAGTTGTATATTTCCATAATATAAATACTCCACACACAAACACATACACATATGCACTCAACTAAGTTTATAAACCAATTAAGTATCACAAAGGTCAAAAGACATATATTTCCATGTCCACTTTTCCTAGAAAGTGTCTAGAGCCCAAAAGACATATAATTTGTAAATTAAATGTATCACAAAGGTCAAAATAAGTTATTTAGTGTGACATATTTTTTAAAAGGGATATATATATATATATATATACATACTTATGACCTATATATTATACTTTAAGTATATATATACACACACACACACACACATATATACATATATACATACACACACACACATATATGTATATATGTGTGTGTGTATATATATATATATATATATATACTTATGACATGTATATTATAATTTAAGTATATACACACACACACACACACACATATATATATATACATATATATACACACACATATGTATATGTATATATGTATATATATGTGTGTGTGTATATATGTATATATATATATGTGTGTGTATATATATATACATACTTAAAGTAAAATATACATGTCATAAGTATATTATAATATTTAACTAAGTTAATACAAAAAAAATGTTTGAAATGAGTTAAGATGGGATACTATTATTGTTGATTTGTTTAATACATATAAAGAAGACTGTTGTATTAATTAAACCTATGTATATATGAGACTGTGGATTAGTTTATAGATTATGTATTTTGGACAGTTAAAATAATTAATAGAATTATTTAAGAAATGAAGTTATTCCTTATTTTGAATCTGTATATATATTATTTTGAGTCTGTATATATATATACATATATGGTCTATGTATTTGGAAATACAAAAATAGAGTATAGACATATATCTATATAGAGACTATGTATACTTGTAATATAGGCATAACACACACACACACACACACACACACACACACACACACACACACACACACACACACACAAAATGTGTATATATAACTATTCAATGGAATTGTGAGTTTGTGAATTTAGATAGAAGACTTGAACACCATAAACATACGCATAAAGGAATAGATCACTTTTTGTAAACAAATTGTAAGAATTTATGACTATGTGTATATTTAATATTCAAGAAGAGAATACATATATACATATAGGGTATATTCATCTTCCATTGCAAAGAGATTTGGTTTGAAGGATATGTATCCATATAAGTTATTATGAGAGAAATGATATAAGTTTAGTTTCTATTTAGAATCTAATAAAGTAATTTTATTTTTTAAACATATAAGCTCTTCTAATAAGAGAACGACTGTGTCAAGGTTGAGTGAATAAATGTGAAATGGGTCATATTATTCAAACACTTATACAAACTATGTTATACTATGATAAATCTATGGCTCTTAAGGAATTGGTTTTAGGTATCAGTTTTAATTGATAGCTAAACTTATAAATTTTGAAAAAGTATGAAGACCTCTATTAACATCTATGTTAAGTTTAGGATTGGATGGTTGATTGGTTAATTTCACTCTATTTCCTTTTATACACATAAATTATAAGGATTTTATTAAAATAAATAACATGGTAACTATTTTAGGATGTTTTTTTAATTATAATTAAACAATATCCTTTATGTTGAAATTTGAGAATATATTTGGGGCTTTAGGAAATGTTGAGATCCTATTTAGATTTAAATTCTTGTTCATGGAAAGTTTTTAAATTATATAATTTTGAAGTAAATGGGAAAATACCTTAGCATGACAAAGTAAGCTATATTTATTAGGGGATATATATATATATATATATATATATATATATATATATATATATATAATGAAAAGTGGATAAACATATGTTATATACTTATATGTGAACTTAGGTCCACACACACTTTTATAGATGGTATGAATAAATATGGGTTTAGTACCTAAAGTTATGTATTTTTAGTAATGAAGTCATAAAAACCTAAAGAATAAGGTGCTTTAAATATATGCATAAATCCTCCAATGAGGTATAATAAAATGAAAGATTATACTTTGGGTTTATAAACTAGTTTTCTTATGATTATTGCTATGATTGACTAGCATGTGTAATATATGTAGAGAATGTTAATTTTATTATATTTGAATTTACTTACAGATAGTAGATTTTTTATTAAGAGTTTATAATTTTCCTATTTCATAAATAAACTTACTTGTTATGATCATTGTTTAGGTAATGTTTAAGATTCATATATATGTTTGGCGGATTAAATGTATGCATAAAGATTATTCCTATATGTGGCATGTTTTTATACATTCTAGTATAATAATCTATATGAATCTATTGGTTAAAATATTTTTAACTAGATATTGCATTGTTGGTACTAACTAAGAAGTGAAATGGACTTCACTAGCTTACTTATCACTGCCAATGCTAGATGAAGGTAATCTAATCAAGTGGTGTGTATGAATTTGATCGATCCTAGAGATAAATAAATATTTAAAAAATTTGGCCAAAATAATGTTTAGTTAGACATTATAGTTTCATACGTATGATTTACACGTTTGTGTAATATCCAGTTAGAATGTATTTTCTTTATGGTACACATCATATAATAGAAATATTACAACACACAGGTACAAGCATGTCTATTTAGATCCCCACACCATCACTATCCACCCATCCATGAAGGGAGGGCCATTACCTATATAGAGGATTATGTAGGGGATCGATGGTTCATGGCTGACATGGAAAAACACTCAGATGATTCTATCCCTCCCCACTATAGTACTTATTGAAGACTACACTAGAGATTATCAGAGATATAGGAGTTAGAGTGACTCAAGCTCTATGGAGCATTGTATCTATTATTGTATTTATGTTGAGGCATAATTCCTATTATAAATGTTATTATTTAATTACTGTACATTGATAATAGTGGTTGTATTATTGTACCAATCATGTTTGGATTTTAATATAATTACTTTCCTTATGTAATTATGTTGTGTTACATAAGATGCTAGTGATCAATAACTATTATTGATACATGTTTACTTATGTTAATATACTTAGTTAGTATGTTAAGATAACTAATTAGATTATCTTGGTAATCTAATTAAAGAATAAATTTTATGTAAATATTTAATTTTTTTATTGCATTATTATAGTACATCCTTATGGGGATGTTACATAAACTAATCAAGAGACCTCTAGAACTAGAGAAGCACCTCTAAAGTTCTAAAAGTATATAAAATAAATAATTATAAAGAATTTGAGATTCCCTTAAAATCCCCTCTACCATCCTATAAAATCCATGTTTAGGCCATGGCCAAACTAAATTGGAAAATACATAATCTCTCATTATACACTCATACTCAGCCATCCTAAAGCATCATCATACTCTTATAAATCCATTCAACTATCTAAGGAAGCCATTAGAGTCATTTTGAAGACATAAGTAAGAAATTCACATTCAATCAATTTTGCATTGGAATCAATTTGAAGATATTTAAGAGAAGCCATAAGGGACAAGGTGATGGTATAATTTCATTCTTAATTATTGATTATTATTTTATTTCCCTCCTTTTGATGTTATTGTGTTATTGGGTTTAACTTACCATATATATTAGTTTTAATTAATAACTCAAAAATACAATCATATAGTATTATATGTCCCAACCCCATGCAAGTGAAAGGGAACATGATATGTTTTTCTTTGTCCAAGATTTTGATAGTTTTAGTTATTGATTTTGATAATATGGATACCATGATTGAGGGTTTTTATTCACTCCCTTCAGTTACCCTTTTTTCGGTCTCAACACCATTTTCATGGAGCTTATCACTTGATGGGAATTTGGGGTTGTCAAATTTGATTTTGGAACTGACTTGATGACTATGATTGGCTCATTTTCTTTGGTAGGATGAGGAGGTTTACTTATTTGATTACTAGTTTAGATCATGAGTACAAGATGTGTTAGTTCATTGTTAGTGATTAAAAAAAAATAAATAACAAACATGGAATCTCAATCTTGATCCCTCTGATTGGGAAAGGTCTAAAAGAATGTTATAAAATCAAAAGATATAAACTAAAAGTTATACCTTTCCCATGGATTTACTCTATAAGCCAAATTTTAATTGTGTTTGTGCCCAGATTATAGAGGTAGGAGTATTTATCAACATCACTTATTTATTTTGACATCACCCCATTGTCTATGAGTGGTTTTATTGATCAATGTGAATAATGTTTAAGCTTTTTGATTCATTTTTGCATAGTACATTTACATTAAAAAGCTTGTTTGTAATGTCAAATAGGCATTATATTTATAGACTTATCAGATTGATTCCAACCATTGGATCAAAATCAAGACAAGGGGATATAATTTAGTTTAATTTGGATAATAAATGTCATTAATATCTAGGGTTTGAGTCTAAAATTATTATGCATGACTTGAATGTATGCATTTATGTTGATATTTTATTACAATTTTGATAATACTTGATACATTTTTGTATGATGTCATTATTTAGATATTTTTTGATTATTTAAATATTATATAATTATAAATTTATCCAATTTATATGTATTTTTTTCTTATCCATTTTATTTGATTTGATATGCTAATTAATCAAGATTAGCTTCCATGTGATTTATGCAATATGTAAATTTAAATATTTATTCTCATTAATTACCCTAGAATTTTTCTTATAAAATAATAATTTAACTCAGGTTGAATTAGATGAAGCTAACATTTGGTCATGGTGCATTGCCCAAATAGGGATGCCTTAATGTGTTTTAAATATGCATGTCAAGTGTGTAGGCAAATTTGGGTATTTTAGTGATTTCTTTCCTAATTTATGCATTAGTGTAGAAAGTCATTTTGATCACAAATTTAAAATGAAAGTGATGAAATTAGAGTGTCTAAATTTTACCTCTATTTGAAAGGACATTGTGAGACATTAGATAAAGTAATAGATTTTCAAAGAATGAAAAATTGTTGTAAGGATTTCATAATGATTTAATAATAATGAGTTCATGTTTTGTTTATTTTTCAGTTTCCTAAAAAATAGTTCACATTGAGGCCCCTAATGTTGTCTGGGACACCCAGGATGTCCCCTTGAGGGATTGGACAAAAAATAAATTTGATGGAAAAAACCTCAAAAATAATAAAATGGGAGTTTTCATGGTAGAAGATGTTCAAAAATAAAGAATTTAGAAGAAAATGGGAGGAAAAATGGACCATAGATCCATCTATATGCCTCTAAGGAGGAAAAATAATGAAATAGGAAGGTAGGGGAAGGTAAAATTTTTAATTCAAAACTATAAAATTACATTTGGGGGGAGAAAATAGTTCATTTTCACCCTCCCCTATTTTAAATATGAGGTCTAGATTTAGATATGAGACCTACAAGTCAATGACATGTATCCCATGATAGAGACACCTTGGTGAGTGAGTCCATAAGTACTAACAACTAGCAAGGAGTAGGGCCTCGCTAAGTAATTTCATTTTTTAATTTTTTTCTCATTCAATGCTCATTAGAAGTAGGAATTTTAATGACATGATAATTTTATAAATGGTGGTATTGTGCATGTAAATGATGTTATTTCCAATAAAATGTTTATATCAACATGAAATAAAAGACATCATGATCAAATTGATGATATCACTAAAATAGGTCAAAAACAATAAAATGTCAAGAATGATTAACTAGGTGGAAAATGTTGAAATGGAGAGAATGTGATGAAAATGACCTACAAAGTAATGATATCATCCTATAAACTAATGATATCACCATGCCAATCACTTATAATACTAAAAATGACCAAATAATTAAGAATGATGATAATGTCCTAAAAAATGGTGGGATCACCCTAAGAAATGGTGATAATGCCTTGCTTAATAGAGATATCACCAAAATGGTTTAAAATGCCTAAGTGGTAGATAGATTAAAATTAGAAGTGTTAGTCTAAATGTGAATTTAGAAGTGTGTGTTTTAAATAAGTATAATTATTATAATTTGATGTTACAACATCATGTTTGATGAGAATTATTATCTATTGTGTATCTAGATGCTCTTGACATAATGTGTTAACATGATTATGATTGGAAGGAGAGAGTTTATGTATTGATCAATCATGATCGACACTCATATATCCTATGATGACTAGGACTATGGATAAAGGAGATAACTTAGTGTTATTTGAGGTATTTAAATTGAGATACATTGCATAGATGCTAATGATATAGGTAGATAGAACCTTACTTTTATCATTAACTAAGTGGTGGAACTTAGAGATGAGTAAATTCTACCTACCTACTAGAGAGGTGACCATTACTTGGGAGGATGTAGGGTGAATACTCCACCTTCTTATATAAGAATCCATGATTTAATAGATTTAGTAAGGACAATTGGTAGTGATAGATGACCTAATTGGCATCACCAACATTATGAATGATGATCACATGATTGATATAAATACATTAGAGAACCTAACCTTCTATGTAGATGGAGTTAAACATTTGATTGATAGGTAGGTTATGATTTTGATGGATCTTGTCAATGACATACTATTGCCTAACAAGAGTAGGAAATTATTTCATGTAGGCCTGATAGGGGTGATCCAAGATATGATAGGCCTAATGACATGATTTTCCTAGGGCTTAGTAGTATTAACCCAGCTATATATGGATCTACACATGATGGATTATCATTAGGGCAGGAGAAAATATCCCTATAGAATACTTCATATCTAGGCCTGAGAAAATATTGTTATATATAAATTAGTAGGGGAAATGATAATGGTATATAGAGAAGCCATTGGTTTACAACTTTATTTGATAGGAGGGGTTTGACAGGGCCACTAAGGAGATGTATATTTTTATAGATGGGTGATCAATGAGATGGTTGATAGAGATTTTATTTGGTGACCATACATGTATATTCAATTTGGTTGGTGAGAGGATGAAATAATGACATTGTACATGACTACCCCAATTTACATTATAGGGCATCATGATTTCATAGTGGAGTAGTGCTGACCAAATTGAGTGTAGAGGTATTTTAGGCAATAATAGGATGTTCCTAAGGGGCCTCACTATTTTTACCATGTGACCTAAGAGATTAGTGAGTGGAGGTCACTTTTCCTAGAGAAATAAAATTTGGAAACCTTATAACATTAGATCCAATATCATGGGCATACAAGGAAGGTATAATAGATGTAGGGGTGATTGAAAAATATGTGGCATGGTGGAAATAATTTAGACTAGGGTAACCCACTAGAAATTGTAATTTAAAGAGATGGGTGAGGGTTCAAATCTAAATGGAGAGGAGGGGTATAAAAATTTATAAGATATAGAGGTAAGCCTTGATATCTATTAACGCAAGAAAGTGCACCCAGTGGCAGGAAAATAGGTTCCTGCCTTCTCCTCACGACATGGAAAATCTCCTCTCACCTGTGGGACCGGCAAAGCTGGAGGAGAGAGTTTCTAGATAAGGGCTAGCTCCCTTTGATGCATCATGTTGTTTCCAGCAAGTGAAAAACACACAAACACACACATATATATATAGATTAAAAGGGGGGTGAAAAGGGAGAAAGATACAAGAAAATAAACTACTCTAAAGAGGTGATGCACCAAAATAGGTCAGCCTTCACACATCCACTCTCAGAACCAGACAAATACATACATACTCTACACATTTGGTAGAAAGGACCAGGCTGCAAAAGACTGGCAAGGAGGCTTTCATGAAAACATAGGAGAGAGAAAATCACTGAGGTGTTGTGTAATACACACTATAAGTGACTCCTATTTTGGTCTTCTCAAATGTCAACTCTTCTCCTTTCAGCTACAAAAATGGTGCCTTGTAGATGATAGGTCTACTAGTGTTGAACCTGTGAGAGCATCAAAAAATAATGATTGGACACAGAAAAACACTCAAGGCATACTCTGAAACATCTATCCAAATGGAGGTAACAAACTACATTTTATTTGATTTAGGTGAAATTTTGCTAGGGCTGCACCTTTGCAAAAGTGGAAGAACCGATCTCTCTCAAAAATGAGAAGTTACAATATATAGAAAAAAGGAGAAAGAAACTTGGCACTTCTTTGACAAGTTGGCCTATCACGTCCCATTGGAAAGAGGAAAACACTATTGTGTTGTCATCATTCTAGAAGAAGCTTGCTGGAACCATGCTATATAATCACCAAATTTGACTTTGGCATTTGAGCTTTAATGTGGAGCATGGATTGCGCCTCTTTTCTACCAATAGACTAAAATTTGTCCCCTTTTCAAAGCACGGGCCATATTGCTTGCTGTTTGCACCATTTGGGGACTATCAGGCAATAAATCACTTTGTCAGCCACTTGGACTACCTCGTCACTTCTGCACCATGTCATTTCTCCTGGTTTGTCACTTTGTCATTTTGTCTTTTCTCAGTTTTGTCTTTCTTGCTCTTTGGCCCCTTGGGGCAAACACTTATGCAAATCACTGCATTTTGGCTCCTTCTTAGCTAGCACTTTTTATGCTTTGAAAACAAATGACCATTCTATTGCACTAAAGTTAACCTCCATGCGGCCATCATATTTTGAACACCAATGGCTATTTCATTTGATTAAACTTGATGGCCATGTGAACGTCATCAGATCCTTCACCGGCTTCGGGCCTTCTTGCCTTGTATTTCCCTTTAGCACCTTCTGGCCCTTTGAAAAGTCTTTTTGTTTGGCTAGAAGTTCCCCACAAGGGCACCTATCCTTTGGGGTCCTTCAGCGGATCTCTATCTGCCTTGGACTTTCCCTGGGCTCCCACATGCAAATTGTCTGCAGACAATTTCCTTGGGTTAATTTCCCTGGGTCTTTTGACTATGGCTTTTCATTTGTATTTCCAAAAAATTTTGTTCACAAACATTTTCCCGCAAATAAAAAGTCTATGGAAATTTTGCTTGGGCTCATTCCTTTGTATTTGAAGCAGCCTAAATTCATTCAGATAAAAAGTCTGAAGGAATTCAGACTTAGTCAATTTTCAAGCCAAATGAACCTTGAACTAAAATTTGAACCTGACTTTCCTTTTGAAGCGCTAGCCCTCCACTAGGGAATTTTGAACATTTGACTGCCCTTTAGCTTGGGGCATACCTTTGAAATGAGCCATTTAACCAAAAGGTTCAACGGTTCAAAGGTTCAACCAAGCAAGCCAAATTCCTAAGGCCAAGCCTGACGCTTTAAACCAAGCCGCTGAACTGAACCTGTTGAAATAAAAAGGTTCAATGGTTTAACTAAGCGCACCAATGAACCAAAAGGCAAGCTCGATGAACCATTGACTTGAACCAAGCCCACTTGAACTTTGCCGTTGAACCCAAGCATTGAACCAAACCCGCTTGAACTAAAGCATTAAACCTTTTCCTTTGAACCAAAGCCATTAAACCAAAGATTGGTTTAACAGTTCAATGGTTCAATGCTTGTTGAAATGAGATGTTGAACCAAGCCACTTGAACTTTTGACTTGAACCAAGCCCATTGAACCAAAATTTGGTTTAATAGTTTGGTTCAACCATTGTTGAACCAAGATTTTAATTGAGCGGCCTTGAACTTGAAAATGGACTTGTAACCCAAAAATGATTGGCTTTAATCTATTGGGGAAGAAGGTGACCACAATTTTGCCTGTGGGCAAAAATTGGTCAACAAATGGTGACTCACAGGGGAAGCATGCCTGCTATGCTTAGAACCAGTTGCCTTGAAATCCATTGGGTGTGGAGTCAAATGTAGCTATGAAAGAATTATCAACAGCCCAAAAGATTCAAGAATCAAACATGAATCCTTTTATCCCCATGCAAAGGGAAACACACAAGGCTAAAAAAAAGCACTACTTGCACAACTGCACTTAGGGAAAATAAGAAAACAACTGAAAACAAACTATTATATACAACTAACCAAGAAAGCTCACCTCCCTCCTGGATCAAAAGGAAATTTTTTTGAGTCCCCTAATTGGTAAGAAGACTTATGGTGCCAGGCAAGTAGTTGAATGAAACAAAGAAATGGTGACTTGCTCTTCTTGCTGGTCACCTGGTTTGGCTAGAATTTGAGTGGATCAAATTCAAACATGCCTCCAATATATATGTACTCTTCTTGTCCCTGGAGGCTTATTGAATATTGGACCTTCATATTGGTGCTCCTCACCAAGAAATCAATGGCTACTGGCTCATCATCGTAAGCCCTTTGATCTGCACATTCCTTCTGTAATATATCATGGTCTGACCTGTTTCTTTTTGCCTCATTGAAAATTCTATCAGACTCTTCCTCTGCCCCCTCTTGGTCTTCTTGAAGAAGGGTGACTGTGGTGATGTTTAAAATGGATCACAAAAGGATTGCTCATCCCATAGAACATCACCTCTTTGTTTAATGCTCCCTTCTTCAAGGAATTCCTTCAGGAAGATAGACCTCTCCTTTTCCTCTTAGCTGATCAAAATTTCTAGATTTTCAAAAATATCCTCCTGTCCTCCTCTTTCTTAGGCTCTTCAATGTAGTCATCCTCATCAAAATAGCAAGGAAGTTCATCAAACAGAGGGAAAGAGAGCTTACCATGCATTTGTCCCTCTTCGTATTGCTAGAACATCTACATATACACAAGACCTACATCTTCTCTACTGCTGATAAGGTCTTCACAAGGAGCATCAATGATGATTTCTTCGTTGTCACTCATGATAGCCTCTTGGATGTCATGGGAATCATGGGTAGGAGTAGCTTTAGCTTTTTTAAGGTTTTAAGCAAAACCTATTTTCTCCTCTTTCCCGCCCCATGATTCCACTATTTCCCCCCAGGTCAGGAGGTTGCCATTAGGATCAGTGACCTGAGGGGTTGAGGAAGACTAGGAAAGTTACTTGGGGATTTTTTTTGAATATTTTGAGTCTGATCAAAATTATATGAAGGAAAACACAACCCATGATTTTGTGTAAAAGGATTATACATACAAGAAATGATTTCTGATGGCACCAAGCTGCTTAACCAACTGATTAACTTAGAGTCGCCAGATGTTGAAAATACTCAATTTGCTGTAATAGGACCAGCATCAATCCTAAAACTTTACTGCATTATAAAATTGAGTCCCACCGAGCATGCCAAAACTATTGATGCCAGGTGCTAGAAATAAACTGAGTGTCAAATTGGATGTCCCATTGAGCGTGCCAAAATTATTGATGCAGGAAAGTGCACCTAGTGGCAGGAAAATAGGTTCCTACCTTTTCCTCACAACATGAAAACTCTCCTCTCACCTATGGGACCAACAAAGCTGGAGGAAAGAGTCTCTAGATAAGGGCTAGCTCCCTTTGATGCATCGTGTTATTTCCAGCAAGTGCAAAACACACACACACACACATACACATATATAGATAAAAAGGGGGGGTGAAAAGGGAGAAAGATACAGGAAAAAAACTAATCTAAAGAGGTGATGCACCAAAATAGGTCAGGCTTCACACATCCACTCTCAAAACTAGACAAATACATACATACTCTACACATTTGGTAGAAAGGACCAGGCTACAAAAGACTAGCAGGGAGGATTTCATGAAAACACAGGAGAGAGAAAATCATTGAGGTGTTGTGGAATACACACTATAAGTGACTCCTATTTTGGTCTTCTCAAATGTTAGCTCTTCTCCTTTCAGCTGTAGAAATGGCACATTGTAGATGACAAGTCTGCTAGTGTTGAACCTGTGAGAGCATCAAGAAACAATGACTGGACACAGACAAACACTCAAGGCATACTCTAAAACATCTATCCAAATGGAGGTAATAGACTGCATTTTATTTGATTTAGGTGAAATTTCTCCAGGGCTACACCTTTGCAAAAGTGGAAGAATTGATCTCTCTAAAAAATGAGAAGTTACAATATATAGAAGAAAGGAGAAAGAAACTTGGCACTTCTTTGACAAGTTGGCCTGTCACATCCCATTAGAAAGAGGAAAACACTATTGTGTTGTCATCATTCTAGAAGAAGCCTACTAGAACCATGCTTTATAATTGCCAAATTTGACTTTGGCATTTGAGCTTTAATGTGGAAGCGTGGATCGCGCCTCTTTTCTACCAACAGACTAAAATTTGTCCCCTTTTCAAAGCATGGGCCATGTTGCTTGCTGTTTGCACCATTTGGGGACTATCAGGCAATAAATTACTTTGTCAACCACTTAGACTGCCTCGTCACTTCTATACCATGTCATTTCTCCTTGTCTGTCACTTTGTTATTTTGTCTTTTCTTAGTTTTTGTCTTTCTTGCTCTTTGGCCCCTTAGGGTGAACACTTAAGCAGATCATTGCATTCTGGCTCCTTCTTGGCTAGCACTTTCTATGCTTTGAAAACAAATTGCCATTATATTGCACTAAAGTTGACGTCCACATGGCCATTGTATTTCAAACACCAATGGCTATTTCATTTGATTAAACTTGACAACCATGCAGACGTCATCGGATCCTTCATCGGGTTCGGGCCTTCTTGCCTTGTATTTCCCTTCAGCACCTTCTAGCCCTTTGAAAAGTCCTTTTGTTTGGATGGAAGTCCCCTGTAAGGGCACCTACCCTTTGGGGTCCTTCAACAGATCTCTATCTACCTTGGACTTTTCTTGGGCTCCCATAGGCAAATTGTCTGTGGATAATTTCCCCAGGTTAATTTCCCTGGGTCTTTTGACTATGGCTTTTCATTTGTATTTTTGTGGACTTTTATCTGCAGACATTTTCTTGTAGACAAAAAGTCTATGGAAATTCCACCTGAGCTCATTCCTTTTTATTTAAAGCTACCCAAATTCCTTCGGACAAAAAGTCTAAAGGAATTCAGACTTAGTCAATTTTCAAGCTAAATGAACCTTGAACTGAACTTTGAACCTGACTTTCCTTTTAAAGTGCTGGCCCTCCACTAGGCCATTTTGACAATTTGATTTCCCTTCAGCTTGGGGCATACCTTTGAACTGTGCCATTGAACCAAAAGGTTCAATGGTTCAAAGGTTCAACCAAGCATGCCAAATTCCCAAGGCCAAGCCCGATGCTTTGAACCAAGCCACTGAATTGAACTCATTGAACCAAAAAGGTTCAATGGTTCAACTAAGTACACCGATGAACCAAAAGGCAAGCTCAATGAAACATTGACTTGAACCAAGCCTGCTTGAACTTTGTTGTTGAACCCAAGTGTTGAACCAAGCCTGCTTGAACCAAAGTGTTGAACCTTTTCCTTTGAACCAAAGATTGGTTCAACATTTCAATGGTTCAATGCTTGCTAAAATGAGATGTTGAAGCAAGCCACTTGAACTTTTGACTTGAACCAAGCCCGTTGAACCAAAATTTGGTTCAACAGTTTGGTTCAACCATTGTTGAATCGAGATTTTAACCGAGTGGCCTTGAACTTGAAAATGGACTTGCAACTCAGAAATGACTGGCTTTAATCTGCAGGGGAAGAAGGTGACCACAATTTTGCCTATAGGCAAAAATTGGTCAATAATATCAAAGGAAGGTCAGGATATGATAGAGGAAAGGTAAGGCCATCTCAACCAAGGATTTTAGAAGATGCCTAGGCTACCATATACAAGCTATAGATAGAGTTTACAATTGATATTACTAAGATATCATGGATAAAGGAGGAGGTCACTAGGATATAGAGGTATTTAGAAGGATCCTAGGGTGAGAATACCAAGCTATAAGATCTCATTGTAGAGAGATACTAAGATTTCCACTCTAAAGGGGTAGGTTGCTTAGATGACCACTATTTAGGGCTAACATAGTATGAGGGATAATGACTTGTATATAATGATTAGTGAGCGAGATATATCTTATGGGGATGTATAGAGATATCTAGTATATGTTCATAGGCTATGTGGGGAGTAAAATATAGACATATAGCTGGTTGAAGACGAAGGGTTGTCTAGGGATTTAGAAGATATTCCTTAGGCTATGGATGATGTGATACGGGCCAAGAATGAGGCTGACTATTATTGGATTTTATATGAGTCATAAGTATTTACAAGGATTAATCCATGAATATTTTAAAATCATACCAAGATCTTTAGGTCTAGACATACTTCTAGGTCATGCCACACTTTAACATCAGAGAGATCACCAGTTCAACCTCTTGTGTAATAGAAAGCAATGGGTCCACCATAGTAACCAACACCACATGGGATAGGCTATAGTTTTTAGTATAATTCCCCTCATAAGAGTACTATTAAAGATGATCAGAGTCAAATCTAATTTTTTATTATAGATTTATATTTTTTTATTCTATGATGTATATATCTAAATGCATAGGCATTATATTGAGATGCACATAGATATTCATTTTTGATCAGATGATGTATATAGACTCTGATATTCTATTGATATATATGATGATACTTAGTTCATGGATGTTGAATCATGCTGTAGATAGATTTTTGATATTAACATGGATGTATATTTGTTTTCCATGGTTATGTTGTTTTTAATTTCCATGATCTTGTTGCACTTAATCTAGATAACAAATGTGATTAAATTTAATGATGTTTTAACATGTGATCATGGTGTAAAATATTTATGACTCTCTTTATGCTTTTATTGGTAGACATGTATCATGATTATAATATATTTAACTAGATTAATCAGTTATTTTTCTTTGAGTATGGAAAATGTGATGAGGTTTTAATTTTGATTTTTCATATGAGCACATGTTGACCATATCATAAGGGGATGATTTATTTTCATACAAAATTGATATATGAGTCTCTCAAACACTTGATTTTTAATTTTGAAAATGGAAGTATGCATCATAATTCTAAATGAATCATGATAACATTATTTTCCATATGCACAGGGACTATATCAGATATAAATACTTAGCAACTCAAGATAAAGATATGAAAAATAATGATCGAAGTGTAAATCATAATTCAATAAACAAAGACATAAAAAATATATTTAATATACAAATTTTAACAACTTAGAATCAAGATATGAATATTGATTACCTAAGCATAAAACATAATATACCAAAATAAAAATAAATAATGAAATAAAATTAATAATCAAACAAGAAATCAAATGCAATAAAAAACACAATAAAAAACAACAATAATAAAAAATAAATAACATTGCATGAATGTAATAATAAGACATTACTCTTGTGGAACACCAAGTAAAAGAACATGATAAACTAGATGAAGGGGGAATAAAATAAGAAATAAGGGGTGTTCAAGCTGTCTCTAGATGCCCCATACAACTAGATGATGCCTACATAGTCCATTATGGACTTTAGTCTAAATGTAGTTCTCCCAAGAATTGGGAAAGAAGAAAAGTGATGGAAAATGTCTAAGATGAAGTGTTAGAGAGAAAAATATGAGAGACTCAAAAAATGGTGAGTATAAAATTGGTTAGCTCACAAAACAATGATAGAATAAAGTAAAACAACTCACAAAATGACAAGAGTGTAAATTATAATAAATTGCAAAATGGTGAGAGTGTAAATTATAATGGAAATTATAGTGACTGAGCTAACTTGAGCTACCCATGTAGCCAATAACTACCTGCATAGTCCATGTAGACCTAAGGCTAATGTATTTGTTCCATAAATGTGAGTGTAATGAATGACAATTTTGATTCAAAATGATCATGTTGTAATGACACATACCCACCTAGGACATAGGCAAACACCTAGGGGAATGGGATAATCAAAATGTAATTGAATGATTAGATGTGATTAAATGGAATAGAGAAGTCATGATTTAGATAAGAGGTCACCCACCTATGAGATGTTCAATGCAAAGGGGAGGCATATCCACATGATACTAAAATAGGGACACTTATAAAAAAACCAATAGGGAAAGCTAATATTCAACATGATAAAAAATTGTTCCAATATTTTTGTGGTTTTAGATCTCTTTTTAAGATTATTTGATTTTTTAATTTTTTAGGCTTTTGGAAAATTTTCATGTTTTTAGGATTTTTAAATAAGATATACATGAGTATTCTTCAAGTAGAATATATAGGGGAGTATAAATGAATTTACAATGAAATATCTAGAAAAGTTAAAACAACCTTGGGTAGGGGTTCAAATAACAACTTAACCACCTATAATAGGGTAGTGAAGTGATGAAAGGACTACTATTACACAACAAACTAAGGTGTGAATGAACTACCATTCAAAAACAATTTAGAATTTAAATTAAGTGATATAGAATGGTAATTTAGGATAATGAAAGAGCAAAAGATATGTTGCATCAATAACCACAAGCAAGGAAATCATGGTCAAGTCTTCTAACATTCAAAAACATTATCTTCAAGGATGTGCTGATGATGACCAAATTTGAAATAATTTTTGAAATTTATTTTGAAGCCACCTTCAATACTCACATGTCACAATCAAGATCAAGACAATAATAGGAGATGGGATAAACATAACATTGGAATCAAGAATGGAAAATGAACGAAAGAGGAATAAGAAACATGAAGAGGATGCCCTCAATTTAAGGCTCTTATAAACAATGTTCAATCAAGTCAAGTATAAAAATGCTTGAGATGCATAGTGCTCATAGGCTCATCTAGCTCATACAATTTTGGAGTAGCCAACTTATATGCTATAGAACCATAATTTATAGTGATAATGAAAGGACCCAACCAATTTGGCTCAAATTTACCTTTCTTCTTACATTCAACATTGGTGATTTTTTATTCTCTTTCAATATAGGTTCACCCACTTAAATTATCTTGGAATGATGTGATTGTTATAACTATGAAATAACCTATTACAATATGATTTGATATGACTCAAAGCAATTAGCCATTTCTCATCCAAGAGTTTCAACTCTTGTATCTTGGCTACTTTATAATATTCATCACCAATGATGCCATCTGATGAAATATGCAAAGGGTGACTCAATATCAATTGGTAGAATGGATTTAGAGCCAAAAACTAAGGATTAGGGTGTTATACTGGTAGGTGTATAAACATTGGTACAAGAGGTCCATAAGCCAGGGAATAATTATAAGTGTTAATCATGACTAGTTTTATTGCAAATATTCTTAAGGATTTTGACAATTATCTTATTATATGCCTCAACTTAGCCATTACCTTGAGGGTAATAGGGAGTCAATAATATATGTTTAATATGAAACTTTTTATAGAGCATTTTCATGTCCTTATTCTTAAATGACTTTCCATTATCATATATAATGGAAGAGGGAATGCTAAAGTGGTAGATGAGGTGTTCGAAGATAAATTTGAAGAGATCTTCTTGTTGGTTACATATGTGAGAGGGATTTACTCAACCCACTTAGTAAAAAATGGGTGGTAGTCAAGATATGATTGTGGCTTTGTGAAAAAGTGGGGTTTATTTTATCAATGAGATCGAGTCCCCATGTAGGAAATAGACAAGGATAAGTAATAAGCTAAAGTGCTCATGAAGGAGTCTATGATAAATCACAATAATTTTAGAAATTGAGGTATTTATTGACATGAGCACATGCATATTATTCCATGTGAGCCAATAATATCCTACCATAATGAGTTTTTTAGCAAGGGCCATTCTACTTATATTTAAGCATTAATTTTGATTCACCTAAGTTTAAACAATAAAATAACATCCCATCATAGCCTCTATGATAGAGCATACCATTGAGTAAAGTTTAATGAGATGCATTGTGAGTAAAATACTTATGTTGATTGTGTGATAGGTTAGTGGGAAGAATGTGGTCTTGGAGATAGGTATATAAATCTTGGTACCAAGGGGAATTGAGACTAGAAATATCAAATACCTATTAATAATTTGGCCTCTTGACCTAAATTTCAACCCCTATAATCAAAATCTTCTTCATGAGACCCCTCCAAGCCTATACATGGTGGCCTACATGCCTTGTGATGTTCTCTTTTGGTCTCTTTTTGAGCCTTTTAACATTGTTTAAGGTGTCATTGTTTGTGCTAACATTGCTTAAGATATCCTCATGTCATATCTATTTTGAGTCTTTGTATGATGTTCTAAGTTGTCATGGTGGTACTTGGGTGAGTGGAGGGGTGTCAAGTGCATTTTAAGTCCTAAAGAATGTTCAAAACCATATTTGATAAAATTAAAGTTCTTTAGCATAAATTAAGGTATTTGGAGAAGTTAAGGTTTCTAGTTATCATAGTATTTGTGCCTATTTTAGCCATTTATTGTGAGAGAGGACTTGAAAAAAATGGGGAAGGGTGTCCAAACCTTGTTTAAGTCATAACATGAGGTCTAAATTATATCCCAAGTTGTATTCCATGGTCTTATTGGTCAAGGATATTTCAAGCTTTAATTAGCCCTCCAAGTCATGAAATGACCCTTTCAACACCTCATAAGATCTAAAGTTCACATTTTAAACCTTTGAAGAAGATATATTTAGGTGATACATTGATTGAAAATAGGGGTCTTAAAGGTCCCCATAACCATCATAATGTCTTTTTAAGAATGATTTCATTTAAAAAGGGTCCTTTTAATAGTCAAACACATCTTTCATTCATGAAAAGGGCCCCACACACTTGGAAATGTGACTTTTAAACTTCCCCCAACCATAAATTATGTTTTAAAATGTTTCTTGACCTCTTTATTTCCATCCTCCTTAATAATGGCATTTCAAGATCTAAAACTTGAGAAAATGTAAGAAAAATTTAGGTTATATTTCCTTTCAAGATTGTATAGATCCATACAGTATGATCATTATTAAATGAGGCAAAAAATATTTAGAGGGAACTTAGAGTATGAATAAAGAAATATAATGTATGAGTTTCAAGGTTAAACATGGCAAAAATTGACCCCCTCTCTCCATCATTCTCCTTGGTAGCTTTGGAAAACTAGTTAGGTTCTTGCTCAGTAAAAACGTAAGAGATAATATGGTGACTTGAGATATTGGATAGAGGAAGGGGGTATAATGGTATTAAAATTCTAGGAATTTGTTTCTATTTTTATCCCCTATGCTTTATGAACAAATTTTGAGAACTCAAGCAACTAGATTTGTCTCCTACATTTACACATGGTCATCTTTGCGATGGTTTTATTTCATTTTGGTTTGTTTTATGTAATAAATGTTTTTATGTGTCTTATAGGGGTTTATATAACCCATATAAATAATTATACACTTCTAGTCCACACATGTGAGCCTTTTAAAGTAAGAAACCCTCCATATTGTCATATTTGCAAGTTGCAGGCAATATTTACTATGTTAAAAAGCCCTCAATGAATATATATGGAAGTGAGTAATAGTTTTAAGTGGATGGTGGGTTTCTTGGAGTTAATTAAATATTGGTATTCCCTAAACACTTAGCTAAGTCATTAGATAAACCATCAATTTTTTTTGAATGTATATTGTGTAATCTCCTTTACAAATGTGAGTAGGGTACCTGTAGAGAATCATCAAGTTATTTTAAAAAAACACACATGAGATTCATATTTTATTCATAAAATATAATATTTATCTCATTATAATCACTTACCTATATTCATATTACCCATTCCAATCATTAGTCCCTTGAGAGATAAGCTCTCTTTTGAGCACCTACATACCTACTATGCGAATGGAATAAATAAAGTGTTAACTATTGGGACGGGGTATAGAAAGCATTGAAGAGCCTTGTGGATTCATAGGTAAATATAAATAATAATTGGATATGGATAGAGTATGGTAAAATAAGGATCAACACCATCAACTCTCCCCAAGAAGTAGGCTAAATCAAGACTTCAATGCAAATAGGATTGTGACTTTAGATTTGGAGAGACATTGATGGTGTGATGAGTTTGAAAAGATTCATAAGATTATAAATATAAATTAAATGTAATAAATATGTTTATTACATTCAATGAAACATTGAAACATCAAAAGGAATAAAATCATACCTCTCAAATGAAGCACTCAAAGTCAAGAGCCTAGAATTACCACCTATATGCCTGACTGTAGATAAAGAGAAAGTTGAGAAAAAGTTATGTTTAGGGTGATAAAAGGTATAAGAAGGAAAAAAATAACATGGTAACATGATATAGTAATTCAAAATATGTTGTGTAAGTCTCAGTTCAATAATAAAAATCACCTCTCATCTCTCACACTTACTCAATCAAGACATATGACTACACCTACAGGTAGGATCTTTGGATAAGAAGGTGAAAGTGTCAAGAACCATGCTTGGTGAAGATAAGTGAAAGAGAGATAAGAGGTTATATTTAATTTTATTTAAAGGTTCTAATTATCTATTAATTTCTCTAGTCCTATAAATCAACAAGAGCCTTGATAGGCTAGTTAGGCATATTAGGCTTAAAAAGATAGTTAGAGGCCTATGGTACATATGTGAAAAGGTTAGGGTTTTCATGAGTAAAAATCAACATGGGGGATATATAGGGATATTTGAGACAATTAATTTTTTTAAAAAATGTTATTAAACTACCAGAGGCCCAAATTGAAGAAATAATCTACACTTACTCATTTAAGAATGCATAATTGAGAACCTATATGCAAATAGGCAAATTAAGGGAGATGTGTTGAACCCTATAGAGAAGTGACTATTGATAGAGTAAAAATAGGTTACATAAATTTTTTCATAATTTTATTATTATAAAATTAATAATTTTTTCCTTTAAGATAGAAAATAAGGATCCTAGTGGCCTAATTAGGCCTAGTAGGCCTAAACTAGCATGTAGAGGCATGCGCATGAAAACTGGGAATAGATCACACATGAAGGAAAGTGAAAAGGTGGAAATAAAATAGAAAAGGATGATATGGTGAAATTTAAGTAAACATTTCATAAATATGTGGCTCAGAGTCTTGAGACTTAGTTTAGGCTTATAAGGCCTAAAACCACCCTTAGACCTCAAAACCCCAACCTCTTCCTTGTGGTATATACAAACCCTAAAAATAGAATAAAACTAATGAGAAGGTGTGTGATGATGATATAGGTCATAAATAAGGTGTTTTGGATAGAGGAAAGCAAATAATTAGTCAAATTTGGTCTCATTACCCCTCTTAATCTCTGCTACCCTAGTCGACTATGTCAAACTATTGACTCTAATGCTCACATCTCACATGGAAAGATGACTCAGGACTAATGATATTATGGGGAGTTTTGGACCCATATGAAATCACTATCCATGGAGGAAAGAGTTGCATTCATGATTCTAACTCTATGAACAATCCCTAACATTGTAACCCATATAAAATACTTAGCAGAAAACTAGAAGGTTGCCAAATTTTACTTAGTACTCATCATAAAATATGAATGGGACCATGATATATTTAGGATTTTTTAAGGATTTTATGGGATAAAAATACATGGAAAAATGTTTTGGGTTTGAGGCCTATACTCTGTGAACCATTGTTAAGATGGTAGGCCACTAAAACCCTATATAATCCCTAATAGAGACCCAATGGAATAAAAATTGAGGAATTTAAAATATAATGCCATGGATTGGATTTTTAAATAATATTTCACTATAAGGAGGTCCTATTCATGGCATTTGTTTGTACGAATAGTTGTATTAATCTATCAAAAACACTATTTTTATAGGGTTTAATGATGATTTTAGGGTATAAAACTTGATGAAAGGTTGTAGATAATGGAGGAGGATAGTGTGAGGAATATTTAATCTTTTAAAATCATCAACCAATTTCATTTTATCTTATAAATTCACGTACAGGTTTGAGCAAAATGGGTAATCTAGAAAAGCTAGTAAAAGGTGGCCTAGTCACCTAAATAAGGTAAAGTTGCAAGTTTTCACTATTAATATTGCACATATTATGATGTAATATGATGTTAAATACCTAAAAAATTCTCACTTAACCAATTCAAGTTTATATTCAATCTCCATGGTTATCCAAGTAGCTAACACTAAGAGACTAGGCTTAATTACCTAAGAAGTCTACTTGGTCAACTAAAGGAGAAGACTATTAGCATAGAGAACTATTAATATAATAAATTTAGGTTATAAAACATGTATAATTTATTCATGGAGGTGATAAAACACAATTAATCCCCATAATGGAGGATGGAGCAATTTCTTAATCCTAGTCAATATGCAAAAGGGGAAGGTGGGCTACCTAGTGATCCACAGAGGCTAATTAGACCATGATGCCACATTTTTAACTACTAAGAGAGGAAATTATTAAAAAAATTTGTGTGTCCATGATTTTAATTTTGTCAACCAAGGCTGAAATAGACTCCACCACTCCATCTCTATGCCATACTCATTGAAGAACATCAACTAGCCAAAGTAATGCATGGAGAGATCATGGGACTGTTATTGATGTTTTTAATAGCTGATTGAGGGAATGAGGATCATTATGACCTCCAAATTCCATTTCCATGATATATTTAACTCTCTCACCTTCTCATTTTTCTATAAATTGAGGCTCTAAAGCCATTATATGGATCCCTCTATTGGGTATGAAGAAATTCTTCCCAAATTTGTACTTTGTAACCTCTTAAACTAAATGGACTATTTTAGCTTCTTTAATATTGGTTTAGTGTGATTATGCTTATTTTATTTGCATAAGTGGTATATTTCTCTCCTTTTATAGGTATTTACCTCACCTATATGCTAGTACATTATTCTATTAAGGTCACATAGTGTGTGAAGGTGTTAGTGATTAAAGTTAGAGTGGAATTTGGTTGGCAAGCATATTAAATTAGACCTTATTTTTGTAACCCTCAAGTCTTGATCATCTAGTATATCCTCTATGTGAAAAATTATTGCTTAGAATCCTTTGGAGAGAGTGGTTAAGTCACTTGTCTTATTTATTAGTGTTAATTGAAAGGTCATATAGAGTGGACACATCATATTGGTACATCACCTCCCCTTAGCTTAGGTTTCCTTCCATGTTTACCTTCTAATCCTTTTCATCATGAATTTAGTAGTTTTAGAAATTGAGTTAAAACTGATGCACCAAGGGAGATAGACCTAAAACTATAGTTTTAGTCCATCCACATGTCACTGATAACCTTTGACTAATCCCATGTTACTCCAAACTTGGAAAGGTCTAAACAATATTTTCTTAAGGGTGCAATTCAGTGAGTTAGAAGTTTTAGCATGCTTGGTGGGACATAGATGTAAGAAATTATATCACTCAATTATAGCATTTAGTGATCTCAATAAGATTCAAGCACTTTAATAGTAGATTTATTTGTAAGATCTCATGCCAATGGTCATCAGAAGGTAAGAACATATTGTTGTTGATAGATCACTTAGTTATTTAATTTTATTATGATGTGTGATGGCTACTTATGAATCAAACTTCTTTCCTACACCTCCCTATCAACAATTTTATGGCCTATACCTACCTCACCATGAGCCTTACCAATCTTACATTAAACCCTATCAGTAACATGATGGCTCACATCAATCCTATTATCCTCTTTACTACCAAGAATATCATCCTTCCCTCTTTATAATCCCTATCATCCCGTTTGCTAGCTTACCTATCCTCCTAGTTAGTTTTGGAAAGATCATGATGCTCTTAGTTAGTATAGCCATGTTCCAAATAAATCCATCTCAAGATTTAATCAAACTCACTTGAGTTATGAGAGATATATGGTTGGGATTGATGCATAAAGGGGGTATGGCCAAGAGGTCCCAAGTCACCTCATTAGGGATGTGAGATCCTCATTATAGTAAATCAAGAGAGAATGGGCATCTATTATGAGGAAGAATAATTTAAGGCCCACTAGTGATATGTTAGAAATAAGTGGTCTAATTTCAAGCATATAATATAAACTAGTGGTTTATGAAGGGAAGTGGATCTAGAGTCATCAACCTCATGTGTCCTCCTCCATTACATATCAGTCTTCTTTTGATCAACCCATCCTTTCTTAAAAGACTGAGTCATATGAGTGTCAAAACCTTCTAAATTTCCCACAAGATCCTCAACCCTTCCTTACTTAGAATTATATTAAAGAAACCATGCAAAAGAGGGAAGAAGTGTGTGTTTATAAGAACAAATATCATGGTTTAGATCAAACTTGGTAGATCCTTTCTCCTTCTAATTAACTTGAGGATATTTTTGATCAAATGAAACTTTTTTTTGAAGTTCACCTAAATAGAGAAATTAAACATGAAATTGAATTTTTTTATCAATCAATGGAAGTAAAAAGATCATTAAAACATCAATAAAAGGTGGTAGAGAGCTTACCTAATCCTTTACTCATACCTTAATCTATAACACATGTTTCTAGTGTCAAAATACCATCTTGGATCCAAGTGGTGATGTCTTGGGAGAAATAAGAGGCAGAGAGCCAAGATCAAGAGCATCTAGTCAAATCTCATTCCCACCCCATAAGAACCCAAATATTTACCATATTAGAGGTCTATCCAATAATATTTTCAAAGAAATAAAAATGTTTCCTTGAATCCCAAGTCAACCCATGATTACATCCATCACCCTCCCACCCTTAACCTCCTTGAGAAAAAACCTATCCTATGGGAGGTGAGTGAAGAAAGTCAAGAAATATAAATAGTTGAACAAAGTGATTCAGTTGAGTTGGAAGAAGAGATTTCCATTGGGACACTTCTTGGTGAAGATAAGTATAGCTCAACCTTCAATAATGTAGATAAAAATGGACTTCAATATCAAGGTGAGTCATAAGAGGAAATAATTTTAGTTGGCCAAGAAGAGGGTTATTTTTAGGATCTCCTTGATGACATGATAGCTAATATATTTCATGATAGTCCTCAAGAATATGGAAATAGGGAATTTTTCCAACTTGTAGTAGTTTCAGAATAAAGAGACAACCCTCAAGAGGTTTTAGTGGGTTAAGAAAGATGCAAACTAGCCTATGAGGTTGAAAAGGAAGGTAACCTTGATGCCATACAAGATGATCAAGTTGTTATGATGGATGAGAGAGATTATAATGATATATTAGAGGTGGAATAATTTTTTTTATAGTTCCATGAGCATAGTCAATGATGTATACTTTCTAAATCTTTCTCAGGTTGTGTTAGGCTTACTTCTACATCAGCTCTTATGAAGCAAGAAAGCCCAAACAAAATAGAACTATGTGAGGATCAATCAAAATACGTGTTTGAGATAATAAAATTAGGTTAATATATTCTTGCGTCATGTCATGATATAGTTGATATTTAAGAATATAGTTTCACCAAATAAGACGAGGAAAACCCTCCAAACATGCCATGCCAAGAGGCTATTTCATTTGAAGGTGACTTGTTTGATATCTTGAAATAAGGTTATCAACCCCTCATTACTTTTGTATGTGTTTCTTCACTCTTGGGGAATGTAACTTAAATTCATTGGACTCAAGATTTTAAGATAAATATTCATATTTACTTGAAGTTAACCCTACAAGCATGCTAAACTATTTAGCTTGACCAGGAGAAGCCTATGGGTGAGGCAAAAATGAGATTATTCATGTAAAGTAGATGTGTCTAGAATGAATATGATTAGTTTCTTGATTAACATAGACAAACTATGCACTTGAGAATGGACCAAGAAGATCTAATTTTTATTATAAGAGGTTATGAGCATGCCAACATATCCAGATGAAAGTAGAGCTTCTCATCCCATGAATAATACTTGATTGGACTCTAGTCAACACATGAAAATATGACCTCATATTGCCATGGTGATAAAAGAAACTTCTCATTTGATCTTGGAGGAGAAATAAGTTGTGTTTAGGTTATTTATTTTCAGTAAGTTATCTTATTTCCAATAAGTTTTGTTAACACAAGTTTGGTGTGTTAGCTGCCTTAGTTGCTTTGATTATCTTATCATGTTGCTTTCTTAGGTGTTTAGGTGTTATTTTATTTTGGTGTATGTGGAAGGATTGATAAGATGATAAATCTGATTAAGAGTTCAAGAAGAGTGGTCATCCAAGTCATTTTGTCATGTATGAGTCTTGTGCCCAAAGGATTGAGAAAATTAGCTATCTTGACCAACAAGTTGGTCAACCCATGTGATTCACCAAAGATATTGGTAATTTGGCATCCTAGGCCAAATTTCAACCCCTATAATAAAAAACTTAATGAAACCGATCCAAACCTATACATGGTGGTTTCCATGCCTTATGATGTCCTCTTTTGGTCTCTTTTTGAGCCTTTTAGCATAATTTAAGGTGCCATTGTTTGTGTTAGACATTTCTTAAGAGATCCTCATGTCATATCTATTTTGAGTTTTTGGATCATGTGCTAAGCTTTCATGGCAGTCCTTGGGTGAGTGGAGTAGTGTCAAGTGCCTTTTAAGGCCTAAAGAATTTTCTAAACATTATTTGACAAAATTAAGGTTCTTTAGAACAAATTAAGGTATTTGTGCCTATTTTAGACATTTCTAGTGAGATAGTCCTTGTCAAAAAGATGGGGAAGGGTGTATAAACCTTGTTTAAGTCATAACATTAGGTCTAAATTATATCCTAGGTTGTCTTCCATGATCTACTTGGTTAAAGTTGTTCCAATCTTTAATTAGCCTTTGAAGTCATCAAATGACCCTTCCAACACCTCATAGGAGCCAAACTTCACATTATAAACCTTTGAAGAAGATATGTTTAGGTGATACATTGAATTTAGGGGTTTAAAAGGTTAACATAACCATCATAATGTATTTTTAAGAATGGTTTCATATGTAAAGGGTTATTTTAGAAGTCAAACACATATTTCATTCACCAAAAGGCCCCACACACTTGGAAATGTAACTTTTAAACTTCCCAAGTCATACCTTATGTTTTTAAATGTTTCTTAACCTCCTTATTTCCCTCTTCCTACCCACCAATGGCATTTCAAGATCTAAAAATTGAGAAAATACAAAAAAATTATAGGTTATAGGTGATTTTAAGCTTGTACAGATCTATACAATATATTCATGATCAAAGGAGGTTAGAAAACTATAGAGGGAACTAAAATTAGGAATTAATAAAGAGAATATATGATTTTCAAGGTTAAACATGGCAAAAATTAATCCCCTCTCTCCATCATTCTCCTTGGAAGCTTTGGACAACCAATTAGGTTCTTACTTAGTAAAGATATGAGAGAGAATATGGTGAATTGATCTCTTGGATAAAGGAAGAGGTTATAATTGCATTCCAATATGGGTAATTTTTTTATATATTGATCCCATATGCTTTATGAACCAATGTTAATAACCCAAGCAACCAAATTTATCTCCTACATCTACACAAGGTCATCCTTCTAATAGTTTCAATGTATTTATGGTTTGTTTAATGCAATAAATGTTTGTATGTGTCTTATATGGGTTTACATAGTCCAAATATCATTATACATTGTTGGTACACATGTGTGAGCCATATAACTCAATAAAATATCCATATTGTCATATTTTTAGGTTATAGGTAGTGTTTCCTCATGTTACAGAGCCTACAATGCATAGATATGGAAGTGAATAGTAGTTTTAAATGTATGGTGGGCTAATTTGATTTAATTTAAGCCTAATTTACCCTAAACACTTAGTTGAGTCATTATACCAAACAACTCCTTCAAATCCATGTTTCAATATGACTGCCATGTATATTATGTAATCTCCTTTACAAATGTGAGAAGGGTAACTGTAAAGAATAATCAAGTTGTTTTTAAAACACACATGATATTAATATTTTATTAATTAAATATATATTTCCATCATAATACTCACTAACTCATACCCATAGGATGTATTCTCATCCTTAGGCCCTTGAGAGACAAACTCTCTTTTGAGCACCTACAGACTTACTATGCAAATGGAACAAATGAAGTGTTAACTTTTGGGATGGGGTATAGAAATAATTTAAGATTATTAAGGAGTCATAGGTAAATATAAATAATCATGGGATATGGAGATATTAGGATCAAACAATGATCAACACCATTAAATCTCCTAAAGAAGATAGGCTCAATCCATACTTCAATACAAACATAACTATGACTACAAATTTGGAGAGACATTGATGGTGTGATGAGTTTGAAAAGGTTCATAGGTTTATAAATAAAAATGAAAGGTAATAAATATTTTTATGTAATTAAATTAAATAATTAAACATTAAAAGGATAAAAATCCCACTTCTCAAATGAAGTACTCATAGTCAAGAGCCTAAAATTGCCACCTATAGGCCTAACTGTAAATAGAGAGAAGGTTAAGAAAAATTAATATTTAGGGTGAGAAAATGTATAATAGGGAAAATAGGAACATGGTAACATGATATAAAAATTCAAAAGCGTCACTGGAAGACTCACTTCAATAATAAAATTCACCTTTCTTCTCTCGCACTTACTTAGTCAAGACACAAGACTACACCTACAAGCATGATCTTTAGAGAAGAAGGTGAAAGTGTCAAGAACCATGCTTGGTGAAGAGAATTTAAAGAGATATATGAGGTTATATTGAATTTAATTTCAAGTTTATGAATATATATTTAATTATTTGGTCCTCTGAAGCAATAAGAGCCTTGAGAGGTTAGTTAGGCCTATTAGGCCTAAAAAGGCAGTCATAGGTCTATGGGTACATATGTGAAAAGGTTAGGGTTTTCATGAGTAAACATAATAATGTGGTATCTATATGGATATTGGAGACACTTAAAAATTATTTTCAATTTTATCAAACTCCCTGAGGTCCCAATTGAAAACAACATCTACACTTTCTCAGTAAAGAATGCATAATTGAGCATGTAAGGGTAGACATGCAAAATAAAGGAGATGTGCTAAACCTTGCATAGAAGTGACTATTGAGAGAGTAAAAATAGGGTTCAAATTTTTTTTCCTAAGGTTATCATTCTATATTGAATGCTTTGGTCCTTTGAGATTGACAAGAAAGAGCCTAATGGCCTAATTAAGCCTAATAGGCCTAAACTGGTATGTAGAGGCATGTGCATGAAAATTGGGGATGGATTTCACATGAGGGAAAGTGAAAAAGGTGGGAATTATATATAAAAGGCATGATATGGTGAAATTTATGTCACCAATTCATTTAGAGGTGGCTTAGAGTCTTGAGACTCAGTTTAGGCCTATAATGCCTAAAACCCCCAAAGTAGACTTAAAGTAATGAGAAGGTGTGTGATGATGATATAGGTATAAATAAGGTGTTTTGAATAGAGGAAGTCAAGGAAGTAGTCAAATTTGGTCTCATTACCCTTCTTGAGGTCTACTACACTAGTCTACCATGTCAAGCTACTAACTACAATGCTCACATGTCACATGGAAAGATGACTCAAGCCCAATTCTCTTAGGGAGAGCTGGGGACTCATATGCACTCACTATCCATGGAAGAAAGAGTTGCATTTAAGATCCTAACTCTATGAACAATCCCTAAAACTACAACCCACATAGAATGCTTAGTAGATAACTTTAAGGTTGCCAAATTTCACTTAGTACTCATCATATAATCTACATGGGACCAAGAGATATTTAAGATTTTTTAAGGGCTCTATGGGCTAAACATCCATAGTAAAAGGTTTTGGCTTTAAGGCTTGTACTACATGAACCATCATTAAAATGGTAGGCCATCAAAACATTGATTAGAATAAACCCTAATAGAGACCCAATGGAAGAAAAATTTAGGCCCTTTATTTTCTTGGTAAACACCTTGAACTCATTTTTCACTCTAAGGAGGTCTTATTCATGGCATTGGTCTATACGAATAGTTGTATAAATCCACCAAAAAAACTATTTTTATAGGGTTTAGTGATGATTTTAGGGTAAATAACTTTATGAAAGGTTTAATATCATCGAGGAGGGTAATGTGATTCATATTTCACCTTTTAAAATCACTAAACACTCTTATTTCATCTTATAAATTCACCTACAAGTCTAAGCAAAAGGGGTAGTCTAGAAAAGCTAGTAAATGGTGACCTAGTCACCTAAATAAGGTAGAGTTTCATGTTTTTACTCTTGGGAAGGAAAATATCATGATTTAATATGATGGTCCAAACCTAAAACATGATCACTCAACCACTTTATGGTTCTATTCAATCCCCATGGTCATCCAAGCAACTAACACTAAGAGACTAGGCCTAATTGCCTAATAGGTGTACTTGGTCAACTAAAGAATAAGACTATTAGTGTAGAGGAATATTAAGGGAATAAATAAAGATCATAACACCTATATAAATAATTCATGGAGGTTAAAAAAACATAATTAAAACCCATAATAGATGATGAGATAGTTTCTTAAGCCTAGTCAACATGCTAAAGGGGAAGGTGGGCTACATAGTGATCCATAGAGGCTAATTAGACCTTGATAACAACTTTGTAACTACCAAGAGAGTAAGTTTTTGACCAAATTATAATGTAAATTATTTTAATAGGGTAAACCAATGCTGAACTAGCCTCCACCACTCCATCTCTATGCTATACTCATTGAAGAACATTAACTAGCCAAAATAATGCATAGAGAGATCATGGGACAATTATTGATGTTTTTAATAGCTAATTCAGGGAATGAGAATCATTATATCCTCCACATGCCACTTACACACTATATTTACCTCCTTTGTCACCTTCTCATTGTTCTATAAATTAAGGCTCTAGGGCCATTATACAAATCCCTGTACTGGGTATGAATAAATTGTCCCCAAATTTATACTTTGTAACCTCTTGAACTAAATGAAGGATTGTTTTAGCTTCTATAATACTGGTTTAGTGTGTTTATTCTTGTTTAATTTACATAAGTGTTAGGTCTTGCCTTACCTATATTCTAGTATAATGTTCTATGTATGTCACATAGTGTGTGAAGGTATTAGTGATTGAACTTTGAGTGGAATTTAGTTGGTAAGTGTCTTAAATTAGACCTTATTTTCATAACCCTCAAGTCCTAATATCTAGTAAAACCTTTATGTGAAATAATATTGCTTAGAAGCCTTTGGAGATAATGGTTTAGTCACTTGTCTTGTTTATTAGTATTAATTAAAAGGTCAAATAGAGTGGACACATCATATTAGTGCTTTGCCGCACTTTAGCTTAGGTTTCATTTCATGTTTCCCTTCTATCCATTTTCATCACCAAGTTAATAAGTTTAGGAATTGAGTTATAACTGATGCACTAGGGGATCTAGCTCCAAAACTAGAGGTATATTCCATCCATAGGTAACCCAAAACCTTAGACTAATCCCATGTTATCCCAAGCTTGGAAAGGTCTAAACAATCTTATCCTAAGGGTGCAATTTGGTGAGATAACAATACCCTTTCAGTGTCTAGATGATTGTAAGATGGAATGAGAAGGTTTTCAATAAGAAATTGATATTCATAAATATTGGAAGATATCTTTATTAATTACCCAATGGTAAACATGGCATCAGTGGATATGTTGCTAGATCTTGGTATTTTTTCAAATTAAACACATTCAAAGTGTTATTTAAGATTATCAACCATGCCTTCATAGGGCACACGATTATCATCCTTTGTTTGGTATTGGTATGTAACCTGATTGATTATCAAATGTGAATATTTATAAATAACCAATTTCTTAATGTTCCACTATACTTCTAAGAGAAGCCCTACCACAAATGCCTCATATTCAAAAATATTATTGGTAGATAGAAAATAAATTTGAAACTAAGAATGAGATCCTCCTATGGGATAATGAATAATATACCTACCCCAGAACCATGAGTTGTGAAGGAACCATCAAAATATAGATTTTATTGATGTGACTCCTCAAGAGTGAAGATAACTTCATTAGGGAAATGCATGTGTAGAGGATGGAAATTTGATGAAGGTACCTCAGTATGTTTGTCTACAAGTAATTTCCAATTGATCCTTTTGATTAGTGTATTAAATGTCAAACCAATAAGGAGCATAATCCACTTAGATATACACCCTATCAATGCCACTTTAGAAATAAGATATTTGATGAGATCAACCTTTGAAATGATAATGGTCTTATTGTTCAACATATAGTGACATAAATTCTATGATTTAAATACCAATGCTAAACATACATTTTTATTATGTGTATAAGTGTGTTCATAAGTGACCAGTGTCTTAATCAAATAATATACTTCACATTGTTTTCCATGATCATCATGTTGGTCCATAAGTGCCCCCAAGATATGTTCGATTGATGAGATATAAAGTAATAGGGGCATACCCAACTTTGGTGGGACCAAAATTGGTGGGTTTTCAAAATAGGATTTTAATTGATTAAATGCCTCTTGATAGTCATCATTCCATTAAAAATTGGTTCCCTTATTCAAGATATGAGTGAAAGGATGGAAATAATCAACAAGTTGTGAAATGAAGCAATGAATAGATTGGAGTTTTCACTACAAACTTTGAATCTATTTCAAATTAGAAAGGGTAGACAGTTTTGTGATGGCCTCCAACTTTATTGGATCAACTTCAATTGTAAGGTGGTAAACAATGAATCTTAATAATTTTCCTGATTTGAATCTAAAGATACATTTATTTGGGTTGAGGTAGACCTTATATTTATGAAGTCTCAAATATTCACCATAAAAGTTTTGGATGTGCTACCCATGTCTTTGAATTTCCTAGAATATCATCAACATAGTCTTCAACAATATCACACATCATGTCATGGAAGATGATAGTCATGACATGTTGGTATGTGGCACCCTAATTTTAAATCCAAATGGACTGACTTGATAACATAACATACCCCATGAAGTGGTAAACACTATTTTGTGTTGATCCTCTGGTGGGATTTCAATCTAGTTTTATTATGAAAAACCATCCATGAGGGATAACATTTTATAACCTACTATTTAATTAAAAATCATGTCAATGTTTGATAATGGAAAATAATATTTTGGACACACTTTATATATGTCCCTAAAGTTTGTGCATAGATGAATACCTTTTGGTTTATTTCTAACTATTAAAATATTGGATATCCATTTTGAGTAATTAATTGGTCAAATAAATCTAGCCCCCAATAACTTCTCTAGTTATTTATTAACTCATACAACAATCCATAGATGCATTTTACATAGTTTCTATTTAATGTAATTAGCATCCTATTGTAGAAAAATATGGTGTAGGACTAGACATGGATACAACCTAGGCATATCCACATAATACCATGTAAATATGTTAATGAATACATGAAGAATATAAATGATGAATTTGTGTTCCTCTGCTATGAGGGATGCACCAAGATTAATAATTTTAAGGTCTTCTATTATACTAATATTGGCCTTAGTGGTGTCTTCCACTAACAATGTAGAACCATTTTATAATAAAGTTGATATAGAAATAAATTGATCTTCTTTATCTGATTATAGACCATTACATCACCCATGTAAGAAAAATATGAATCACCTAGTTTAGGTAATAGAAATTGATTTGAGGGGTCACATCCAAGTAGTTTATATCTATAACCTCAAGTACCTTTATGTTTGATTGTCTATACTAGTTCAAGAATGCCTTGTTGCTTTGGACCTAAGCCTTTTCATTTTTAAACTTGATGATCTAGGATTTTTTTAGGAATGGATACTTGGCACTC
Organism: Torreya grandis; assembly: GCA_037957365.1. NCBI lineage: Eukaryota > Viridiplantae > Streptophyta > Pinopsida > Cupressales > Taxaceae > Torreya > Torreya grandis. The sequence goes on along the minus strand of JARHVA010001660.1, from coordinate 1,231,476 downwards.
TGATAATAAGAGGTGAAATCATCATTATACAACTAGGAATCCTAAAAAAATGTTAGGTTAGTTTTGATCTGGTATTTTTTTTGACAAATAAAAGAGGGCCTTTAGGACAATACCTAGTATTTTTATGCCATACCATGTTAGGACTATCATGATATTTAGTAGTCATGGGTCTACCATGGGACTTTAGAAATTTTAGAATTTTGGTGATGTGGAAGGAATCCTTGATGATATAGGTATCAGTACCCCTATATTCAATAGTGAAGTGGGAGCAAATTTAGGGAGGTGAAGTAGAGGAAGTGGATGAAAGGTCATTTGGGTCAATGTAATTTAATTAGGGAGACTCAAGAGGTTTGGACTTATCCTTTTTAGGTGCATGATTAGTGTTAATAAAATAATTATATTGACCATGCTATGATTATAAATGTTTAAAATATTGGTATGATTGTAAGTTTTAAGGATTAATGACCTCCATTATATAATGGGGGATTTTTAGGAATTGGTAGAGGGTGGAAGGAACTGCATGTACTTCATGGATCCAAGAGCATCCAAGAAGTAAATTTTAAGACAACTCAATATCTATGACAAGACAAAGAGTATCATGGGTGATAGGCCCAATATTGAATGGTAAGAAAATAGTGCCATGTGAGTCTCTTTTTGAATTATCATATGCCTTAATAGTAATGGTATTTTATTTTAAATTCACTAAAGTATACCTTAATTTTTTTTTTATCAATTTCACTGAGGCCATATTTAGGCCCAACCCCTGGTTTTATGGGATCCATAATATCCTTGGTTGTGGTAATCCTTAAAACCCTTAGGTTATCTAGTCTTAACAAGGTCGTGGGTACCTTCACTACACTTATTTAAGGTTGGGGGAGCCTTCAAACCCTCTTTACTATTCTTGGTTGTTTGGGGGTTCCATTACCCTCTTTGTTGTACCTAGATGTGGGTCTAGTTGTCAAAACCCTCACTCCCTAGTTCATATCTCCAGTTTCAAAAGTTTTTTTACCCTATTTAATAAAAATATTTAGGCCCAACCATTGTATATGAGAACCCATTTAATATTATGGTGGGAAATGATGGATTTGATGTGAAGGGGGTTATTATTAAGGGGACCAAAGGATGACATGTCAATTTGTTCAAACATAAGATGTAACTTGGGGATAGATGCCCCAAAAGTTATTAAAAGGTATCTAGTTTCATATCATTTGGTACATTAGATTGTTGAAGATCATACAATATAATCTTATGAAATTCTGATGTATACACAAGATCTAGGATATAAATCTATGTAGTAGTCTTGTTCAATTATTCACCAAGATCATACTACTTAAATAAATGAGGAGAAAACTTGGATTTAGAAGGCACACAACCTTGTACATGATTATTATTGGAAGAAGGTGAAGGACATTTAAGTGTAATATTTAGATGTCAAGTTGCAAAAACATAATTTTGAGATGGTGAAGGGTTACTTGAATCATAAGAATGAGGAATAAGAACAAGAATAGTGACCATAGTCATTGAGGAATAATAATGATAACATGTGTTAGAGAAGCACCACTAGGATATGAAGGAGGGGGTCCTAAAATATATGGGGCAGCACTCTAAGGTGTGTTGAAAGGTTGATGGGAATTTATTTTGATAGTAGCTACATGGTTATTAGTAATATAATCTACAACATTGTTGTAGTTATACATGAAAATATGGTAGCTAATTTTATTGTCTTGGTAATCTTGAACTTGATTATGATTTACATGATTATGATTCTACCCTTGATTTTAATTTTGATTAATATATTGGCACTAATTCTTAGACTTATGTTTTAGAAATGGATCTTTATATATACCCACGTTATGATTGGATGTAGAAGCAACAATATCCAACTCAATGTCACCACATTATAGAAAATATTGGATTAAGTGCCTTAATTGTACACATCTATGAATTTCATACCCTTTGACATGATGGAAATCACAATACTCATTGTCTTGATACCATTGATAATTTGGTTGGTCTTATGAAAAAGTTTTGGAGTTAGCCAAATGACCATGTTGGATGTACTAACTTATGAAATATGGCCTCAATAAGATCACCAAGGTTAATGAAAAATTTATTCTGATATTGATTTCTCTGAGGAGGTGGTCTTTATAATGTAATAGTTAGAGTATGAGTATTTTGGATAGGTGAAAACTACACCATTTATATATGCCTTGATTCTATAACTTCATTTCTTATGACATTCTTATTTTTATAAAGACCTTTCAACTACTCATATGTACTTGTATGTTCTTGTGGAGGAACTTGAGCTTGCATCTGACTCTGAGAATATATCTTAACTAGGCCTTTGTTTATAAGAAATTTTCCAATATGCACTCATTTATCTATAATCTCCTTGAATGTGTCAGTATAATGGAGTCTCAAGTTATGATCCACCTCTAAAATTAAATAGGAAGTCAAAATACTCACTAGTTGTTTATTTGGAAGATTGTGTGGAAAGTGACTAGCTAAGTTTCTCCATTATTCTAGATAAGCCAAAAAACTTTCCCCAATGCATTTCTTGGCACTACATAAATCAACCATGGTCAAATCATGATTTATGTTGTAAGAGAAAATATTTACTATTTTTTATGTCAAGTCATCAAAAGTGATGATGAATCCCTTAGGTAAATGTAGAAACCATTCTCAAGCTTATCCACTCAAACTACATGGAAATAATTAAAGTAGATATATGTTACTATATGATACTTCCTAAAAAGGCACAAATAAATCTATCAAGTGTTCTCTATGATCACCCTTTCCTTTATATTTATCTAATTTAACACCTCAAAATGAGATGGAAAGGGTACTTGAAGGATGCTCATGTCAATCAGGTATGGACATATTTTATCAAATTTATACTTTTTGCCTTGATTTCCTGCTTGGATCCCTAGAACAACATCCTTTATCTCCTAAAATTCTTGGAGAGTGGGAACATTTTGTGGTTGAGGAATGGTATTTTTTTCTATTTAGAGAGGGATTGGATTGATTGGGATAGATAAGCTGATTGGGATTAAAATAAGTAGGAATGGGTACCCTTTGGGCTAAGTTATTAAGGTTGTTCACCCTAAAACTAGAATTATATTGTTGATAGGGTACTTATTATTGTTTAATAGTATTAAGAGGTCAATTAGAAATACACCACTGAGTTGGAGGAATTAGTTGTCAATATTAGGGAATTTATTATTAAAAATTAGAAACCTATCATAAAGAAACATGTTGTTAGAAAGGGAACTTTTATTAATAGTAAAGGAGGGGTTGTGTATTAATAGGGACATATTGAGGATTAATCATAAATTTTTATCAAGGTTGAGGATTTTTAACTTTCTATTGTGTATTGGTCTTGGTTTTTTAATAATGGAGGATTATTGCTAGCCTATTTTTGTGGGTTGGAAGGAATATGATGGGAATTAAGGGGAAATTATTGGGGGTTAAAAATAAATTATTATGAACTAGACACAAGTTTTTGAGAGTTAAAAGGAACTTGTTGAAAACTAGAGGCAAAGTGGTGGAAATCATCTACAACTTGCAATTCAAAACTAGAGGAAGGGACTTGTTGGGAACTAGGAAGAACTTGATGTGGATTTAGAAATACTTGTGGTGGAGTGTTGGATTGTATCAATGGATCCATGATAAATGTTTATTTAGGAGCCTTAGAGGAATACACATTAGATAGTAAAGGATATGATTATTTTTGATCAATGGGAAAGTTTTTCTCTATAGGTGGAGGATTGTTTAAAAAAGAAAAAACTAGGGTATCAGCCAAAGAGGCTAGGAGTTGGTTGGTCTATTGTAGTTATGTAATGATAAGTTGGTTATTTTTTATGGGATTTATAAGTTAACCCTTTCCTTTGCTTGATGATTCTATAATTTCACATAAGGGCTTGTCTATGAGTGGAAGTTGACTTAGGAGGTATCTCCTCTATTTGGATATGGATACACACCTCTTCTATTTTGAGTGGTACCTCATTGTATATAGGTTTATATACTTCCTAATCTTGGTTTTTATTGTCTTGGAAGGACCCACATGGATCATAAAACAATTCTCCCTCAAAATTAGTGTTACATAACCCCACTTCTTTTATATCTAGGCATTTTGGAACCAATGATCTTTGTATTGAATCAAGATGAGAAATTGAATTGATTTGATATGAATGTGTACAATGCTTGGTTTTAATAATTTAAAGTGAATTTTTTGAATTTGTAAAATGTTTTTGAAGGATATTTTGAAACCAAATGATATTTCATGATGTGATTGGAATATTTCACGATCAAAGTAGATGGTTCAAATTCGAAACTTGCTGAAATAGAATATCAAATTAGAATGATATTTGATTTGAATTGTATTCCCAAAGTTGGAATGAAATAGTCAAGAGGTCAAGAATGATTTATTGAAGTCCACTTAAAAAAATTGAATCCTGAAGGATAAACAATGTTTAATTTTGATTTAAGCTTTGAGTTTGATTCAAGTTTAACTTTCATAGTTAACTTGAGTTCAAGGTTGGATTTAGTTAAATTTTAAAAGTTGACTTCTCTAAAGTTGACCTTAGTTGAATTTTAACCTTGGTTGACTTTTTAAAGTTGACCTTATTTTTATTTTTAATGATTGACTTATTTTAACTTTAGATTAGATGTAGAATTTTGGTTCAGATGAAAATTGATTAAGATTAGATGAGAATTGGATGTTTAGTTCAAATAAACCTGATTTATAAATGTTTTGAAATGGATAGTGTAATGATAAAATGGGGATAAAGTAACATACAAAATGGGTATCATAATGTCTAGAAAATATCAAAAATGACCCAAAAATTTATGTAAAATAGCACCTTATTGTGTGAGTCTAAAATGATAATGCTTTGGACTAAATATTTTTTCAAATTGTTTGACATGTAAGGTGTGTCACATAAAATGAGGTTAAGACAACAAATAATGATTAACACATATTTATAAAAAGCCATATATTTAGTGGAATAATGCATGTGTAATGCAACTACAATCCATGTGAATAACTCACTTAAAGTGGTGACATATTAGTTTCATCTAACCCTCAATTCAAGCAATATATCATGAAATATTTGGAGAGATTGGTCTCCATCACATTAAACATTGTTTTATGGTCAAAGGTTATTAGAGAGATATTATGTGTGTACCATAACACATAGAATATAGGTGACATGTTAGATGGTTCACAGTTGGTTTTAGTTTGTTTATTCTTAGAGTCACTCTAGATATATGTTGTAACAACTTTGATGATGCACTAGTTGTTAGTAAAAGAGAAAAAATCTAGAGGTTACAAAAAAATACAAATATAATATAAGTAACCCCTATTGGGATTGTAATAGGATGATGATGTTGTTGATTTTATAATTTATTAATGTTATGCTTAGTAAGAGTAATTTTAGCACTTATTCTACATTGGAGTTGAATGGAATGAAAAGTTGTGGTTGAGTGTAGGCTCATAGATAGTTCTACTATATGTATGAGTTATTTCCATTCTATGAGATTATGTTTTTGTTTAAAGTCATTTTTATATAATTCCATTTGGTATCATATATAATAATTAAATATTAAAGGAAGTTTTAAGTTTATTTCACAATCTAGAAGCTAAGGAAGAAACCTTTTGGCACCAAAAATTGAGGAAAACTTGGCTCAAATAAGGTGACAAGAACACCAAGTATTTTCATCTCTTAGTTTCTAGAAATCATCAGCATAAATTCATGTTAGAAATAAAGGGGGAAGATGGGACTTGGTAAAAAGATGAAAAATATATTGAACTAAAAATTTTAAACTTCTATAAAAATCTTTTAGCTCATTTTCCCTCTCAGGATGTATAGCTAGAAGAAGAGGTGGCCAATATCATCCAAGGCATTATATCATAAGAAGATAATGCCTCCATCATATCTCTTCATTCTAATAAAGATATCAGATCCATTTTATTCTCTCTACAAGGGGATAAGGCCCCTAACCTAGATGGTTTCCTCACATTTTTCTTCCAAGTCTTTTGGGACATCATCCAAAATGAATTTTGCTTGGCTATTTATGAATCCTTCAAAAATAAAGCTATGCTTCAGGTATTCAATAATAATTTCTTGGTTTTAATAATTAAGAAGCATTGGGAAAACCAATTGAAGGACTTTAGATAAATCAACTTATGTTATAATTTCTACAAGATCTGCACTTAAAGAATTGGCTTTAAGAATTCAAATGCTTCTTGACAAGTTTGTTACAAAACAATAAGGGGATTTTATTTTTGGCAAACAAATCCTAGATGGTATTATTATTGTCTATGAAACTATACATTCAATGGCCAATTCCTCCTAACAAGGTATGTTCCTCAAATTAGATATGAATAAAGTATATGATAGGGTTTCATGGCACTTTATAGATAGAGTTATTCAAAAATATGGGTTTAATCAGGTTGTTAGAAATCTCATCACTTCCTGCATATCCACCCCCATATTCTCAATCATTATCAATAGGGTTCTCAAAGAATTTTTTGAGTGGATAGAGGTCTCAGACAAGGTGATCCTATTTCTTCATATTTGTTTATATTAATGGTAGAAACTTTAACTAGAATCATTAACACTAAAAATTCTTTTAGGGTCATCAAGGGAATTTTTATGGCTCCTAACACTAGATCTCTCACCCACAAATAATTCAAATATGAAACTCTAATGATGGGAGAAGCCTTAATTTTTGAAGCTAAAATTTTCAAGAAAATCCTTGAAATCTATGAGGTAGTATCATGTCAAAGTGTTAATTTCCTCAAAATCTCCTTATTCTTTATCAATGCTCCACCTTCTCTGTAAGGGAATATTTCTAGGATCATCAGTTGTGTAATAAAGAATCTTCCTTCCTCTTACTTGGGCATTCTTATTTTCAAATGAAAAATGAAATTAGATTTTTGGAATCCTCTCATTGACAAGATTAAGAGGAAATTATCTAAATGGAAAGGGAATTCGCTCTACCAAGATAGAAAATTGTTATTAATCAAGAACTAATTATAAATTATCCCTGTCTACTTCATGTCCTTATTTGTTATCCTAGGAAAAGTGGAAGAACAAATTGAGAAACTATAGAAGAATTTTCATTGGAGGGAAATGAAAGATAAATTCATATTCCCCCTTTTATCTTGGAAGAAAGCCTATTTAACTTTAGCTAAAAGAGGATTGGGGCTAAAAAGGGTGAGATCTATAAATCAATATATATTATCTAAGAAAGGGTGGAGGGTGATTAAGGAAGATAACCAATGGACAAGGATCATCAAGGCAAAATATCTAAATTCTAGGGAGGGTTCCTACTTTCTTATGGAAGAAGGTCCTATTGATGGTTCTACCTTTTGGAAAGACCTGAGAGTTGGAAAGGATATTATTTTGAGAGGGTTAAAATGAAAAATAGGTCGAGAAAACAAACTATGATTTTGGGGGGATCTTTGGTTAAATCAAACTCTATTTGGTTCCTTGCCTCCTATAATGTGTCTAGGCAAGAATTTCAAAGAGATCATAGGTCATAGAGTGTGTAATTATTGGTATGATATTGAAGGAAGAAAAGGGTGAAAGATTCTCCACAAAGAAGATTTGAATCATAAACAAAATCTTTTCTTACAGGAGTTAAACATTATGCTTTAGAATATACATATCAACATCTTCTTAAAAGATGACCTAATATGGAAGGCTAATCCTAGTGGGTTGTTTTTTGTCAAATTTGGTTATCTTTCTCTATGGGACCAAGAAGAAATAGAGGAATATTAGGATTTTTTTTGGGTTAAGAATATTATCCCTAAGATCTATGTTTTCTTCTAGATGGTATCCTAAAAAAAATCCTAACAGTGGAAAATCTAATGAAGAGGGGAATTCCAATTCCTAATAGGTGTGATCTATGCAAATAGGAGGCTAAATTTACAAAACATATTTTCCTTTCCCATCCTTTTGATTCCTCCATCTTCTAGTCTTTATTTAATTTGTCTAATTACTCTTGGGTCCCACCAAGTTCCATAAAGGATCTGATCTATCAATGGGAGGCACCTTGGGATTATCCTCCCCTAAAATTCTAGTTGAATCTTGCTTTTCCTCACATTTTATATGAAATTTGAATTTTTAAGAATTCGATCATCTTTGAAAATTTGAATCCTAGTCATTCCTCAACTTTAAAGAAAATTTTGGATTTTATCAAAGAGAATTGGTTAACCTAGCTTCCTCCTATGATGATGCTCCTTCCCCTCAATTTTCCCAAATTCTTCATTCATTAAATCTTGAAATCTTAACTCATCCTCACAAGTAGTGTGTAGATAGAACTAAGATTAAGTGGAATCTCCCTCCACCTCAATGGTACAAACTAAATTTCTATGGAGTGGCTAAAGGGAACCCTGGACCTACAGAAGATGGAGGGGTCATCCAAGATTTAAACAGAAATCTTATGGTAGCTTATGCAAGACCTTTAGGGATATAAACCAACCACATAGAAGAAGCTAAGGATTCTTAGTGGGGCACATAACTTGCAGTCAATATGGGTTTGGATAATTTACAGGTGGAGTGAGATTCAATGAACATCATCAAATGTATGAAAGGTTACTCCCAATCTTCCTAAAATATTATCGGTATAATAGAAGATGTTAAAAATATACTAACTTTATTTAAGGGGGTGTATATAGATCATGTTTATAGAGAAGGTAATAAAAGCATAAATAAAATGGTGAATTTAGGGGTCATTAGTGGATCTCTCACTCATTATCAAGGTAACATGGTATTTCATCTTGATGTCATTCCCTTTATTGAACTCAACAAAGGACATTTTAATACATGACATTATGGTCTTCATTATTGTTAAATATAATCACCAAGGGTGGAGGAGATCTTGTACATGAAATGTTATCATGTCTTTTCCACACCTCAGATATTGTATGATTAGATTTATCTCATATTAAGCTCTAATAATTTTAATAGCAATTTTATCAACATCATTTTATATTTTACTGCAAGTGGTCCAACCGACAAAAAGTGTAGAGGAAGCAAATAACCAAAGATGGGAGGGAACCACAATAGAGTAGAGCCTATATCATATGCTAAGGTGAAGGAAGATGCATACATATGGAAAAATATGGTTAAGGCTGGGATTGTAAGCTTCATATTGAGACTAGTTGGGCATGATGTGGAAATTTCCAAAGATTTCACTCATGGTAGGAATGATAAGGAGGTTTGAATGCATAGTCTAAAGATCATGGTCACTAAAAAATTATCAGTGACATCATAGGTATGGATTGATTTAGCATAAAGGCATTCAAATATAAAAAGAGAAAGGATGAATTGTTTAGTATTTTCTACAACACTGAGAAAAAAATCCCAAGTCATTAAACCAAAAAGGGCTTCTAAGGCTGGATTTTCCCAAGAAGTGTCCAGATGTTTGCCTCCAAATAATGAGGTACATCACTCTTGATGGAAAGTATATGGTGATCTTCTCTCACCGTTTATTACTCCTTAACCACTTCAGGGGTTACCCATTCAGTATACCATTTTTTTACTTAAATCACTAGAAGTGTCTATCAATAATTTCAAATGCAATCCCTCAGCTAATATAATCCACCAAGGGATAATTTTGTTCTTGGTAAAAATGGGAGAACCACTTTAGACCAAGTCATCTATAGAGGCCATCCATATTACAAGTGAGTAGGAGGAATCAAAAAGGGAGGATGATTTCTTCTTGAAACCTAAAATATAACCCATAGGGGGACATAATGAAGGTTTTAGAGTGGAAAATATCAAAGGATATTTCTACTAGTTGTAGTCAAAAGAAGATACATGAAAAGACTTAAGTAAAGAAGAACAATAATGGGAAATATTGGTATCATGGGCCTAAACAAGACCACATAAAAATGGATCTTCTAAGGAATAACCATCATCATAATCTAGGGTGTGAAGGTCAATGATGAAAGTAGGGATGACCTTGTTATCCAAAGAAGTATGGTGAATAGAATGCTAAGTCTTGGTCAATATTATGGGAATGTCATCACAAAAAGGTTTGCCAAAATGAGTAGGAAGCTATGAGATGAGGTGAGGTGAAAGATCAAAAGTTTTAATTTTAAGGTTAATCTCATTGGGTTCATCATCATCATAATCTAACAAGTTAGAAAGAATGTTCCCAGTGAGTTCAGGATGATAGTTATAACCTCTAGTTGAGTTAACATAAAAGTTAAGACATTGAGACTCATAGAATGGAATGCTAGGAAAGGGTTCAAGAGGAAGAATTTTGAAGACACCATGGTCTTGGAATTATTCAAAATTCCAAGGGTTAGTGTCACCCTAAATCCTATAAATGGATCTATTATGAGGGAATTTAAGCATTGGTAAGAAGAAGAAGAAATGAATCTCATATGGTGAGTCCACAGTCTACCAATCAAGATGTTATAATAAAGGGGAAAGATAAATATGATCACATTCATAGGAATGGTGATAGGTGGGATAGTAATGGGAAGCCACACACAACCTAGAGGAGACATTTGCCTTCTATCATATCCTTGGTAGGTGCTGCATGTGGATTTGAGATTGAATTCTAAATATCTAAAGGTTTTGATAAAGTTAAGAGAGGTAACATAAGTGATATAACATTGATTAATTAATGCATGCTTAACTTAGATATCACCTATTTAAACACTAACGAATAAGGGAGGATCATTCACAAGAAGCAAAATATTGTTGGGAATAATAGAGCCTATAAGAAATCTTAAGGAATGAGAAGTGTCCATAGTTTCATAAATGTTGATAAACATCTCTTAACATTATTATAATATATTATCCTCAAATCTAGATAAGGCTACTTCCCATCCTGTTAGGGGAGGATGAGGGATATTCATCTTGAATAATAGTTGCATAAGATGGTTTCTATGATATGGAAAAGTCCTCATAAGCTCAAATAACAAAATTTGGGATGGGATATTGGTGATCTCCATGATGCAATCCCATTCATCATAACCCATAATAAGGTTGTTATAAATAGGTGTATAGTGGTTAAGAAGCTCCTCAAAATGAGGAGCCAAAGTACATAAGAATGTTTGATAATAAGTATAAGTCTTAGAATAAGGTTGTAAATGATGTTGTGAAGATGAATTATCTCATTTAAGATGATTTTGAGAAATGGTCGAAGAAATGTTAGTATAATTTTGATTTTGATTAATGTTAGAAGATGAAGGAATGGTGGTTGAAATAGAATGGGAGGTGTTATCCAAGGTAAAATTAGAAATAGGATCATCAAAAGTTATAAGGTCATTTTTCCCTAACTCATTTTAATGAGTTGGGGAAGAATCTTGTATAACACATTACGTTTGAGATGGAGGAGTGTAGATAGGTTATGAATCAATGAAAGCGACCAACCTTCACATATTAGTCATATTAACCACATTCTCTTTTGAAGTGTGGCCAATAATACTTTCTAAATTGTTTGTGGAATGGGTGGGCTTGTCTTGGTTGTCTTGAAGGTTGATGGTTAGGAAGAGGGTCTTTGTAGATATCCAAATGAGCATTAGCTTAATTTAAGGATTGAGATTTATCATCTATTTTATAATCCTTAAAAGTAATTTCATAGGCTTATTGATACTTTTAGATGATATAATCATGATCAAAATTAGGACCAAGAAGAAAATCCATAGATAAATTATAAATTTGTCTACAAGTCTCATGAGAATGACCTCGATTAGCATAAAACCAATAAAACTTGTTAGGATCATACTAGGATCTCATAGGATGGGTAGGCTCATGTTTCTTAGAAGAGGCCTAGGTAGATGCTTAAGCAATTCAGTTAAAGATAAAGGTTTGTGAACATTAATGTTTTTAGGTGATGATAAGTGAGGATTAGTATATTATTGAGAAGGGGGAGTTGGTTTCGAATATGGTTAGGAAGGATAGTTTGAACATTATGAATGGTGTCTTAATAATCCATAACACCATCATTGGTAATATTATAATTTTTATTTTTAAGTAAGAGATAAGGACCCACATAAGGTTGGGGTGGATTGAATTAATGAATAAGGAAATATTGATGTTTAGTTTGGTTAATAGCCTCCTCTAAAGTACATGGAGAGAGAGAAACCTGATATTATAATTTATGAAAGAGGGAACTAGTAAAGAGATGGAAAAGATTGTCATCAACCATGTTATGTTCACATTTATTTGACAAAGTTTTCCACCTTTTAACAAAGGCCTGAGTAGTTTCATTTTTTAGTTGTTTACAATTTATGAAGTGGTCCAAAGTGTTTTCCAAAAGATCATTAGTTTAGAATTATTGAACTAAAACATTCACTAAATCTTCCAAACTAGCAATAGAATGAGTTCTAAGTTGATTATACCAATCTAAGTCATCACTTGTGAGGGTTTTAGCCAATAGTTTGATAGTGGAAAAAGTGTTCAATTTGACCCAATCCTTATAGAGATTTATAAATGTTTTAAGATGAAGGGTAGGATTAGTTGATCCATTATAAGAAATTGTAGGTGTGATACCTCCCATATAAATGTTAGTAATTTGAGTAGTAAGAGGCTCATTTTGAAGATGCTTAATGGTTTTATTGATCAAAGAAGGTTGAGGGATTAGATTACCTTGAGAACATCAAAGATGAAGAGGGAGAACATTTTGGTTATGTGTTCCCCAAGCCATTAGTTTGGGATGAGATTGAAGATGAAGTAGGTGGTTTTGCATTCTCATCATTTGATTTTTGTTATGAGCTTGAAAGGTATTCATTTGATTGAGTGTTTGAAACAATAGTTGGTGGGTTTGATTGGCATTATTAGAATCATTAGAGTTGGTATTCATGTTGGTATTAGTGGCTTGGGTACCACTATTGGTATTGATAGGGGCTTGAGAGGAATTATGAGAGTGTGAGGCACTAGTGGAAAAAGATGGACTAGTGAATGGTTGAGAGGAAGAAGCAATAGAATCATGATTACCATAGGGAGAAAATGAAGCACTAGTGGAAGGGTTAAGGATAATGGATCTTATGAGAGGCCCAATAGATGTATAACCTCCCATGTTAGTGGATATACTAGGCATAGTGGTGGAAGAAGTCAGAGAAGAAGAGGTCATGGTGTGAGCAAGGGTCATAATCAAAGGAAGAGGATGAGAATCAAAGAAAGTGGTACCCCTAAATCTAGTTGAGAATATAGGATTAGGTGAATGATGATCTTTGAATTGACCACTAATCATAATATTTTAAATGGTAGATGGATCTTTTCCATGATGTTTAGGAAATTCAAAGATAAAAAAGATAATTTTAGGGGTACATTATAATTTGGGTTAGTATTATAATGAAAAGAGAGGATTACACTATGAAGAGGTATTAGGAGGAGTCCCATAGTTCATTCTTCAAGTGGTAATGTGATCATTACTAGCATCTAAGAGAGTAGCCCTACTTTATCTATGGGAGACCCTATGAAGATTCATAAAATTCATCATGTATGTTGAATACAACTCATTTTTGTCATCAAGTAAAAATTACATGATGAAGGGAAAGAAAGAGAGATGAAAAATAAAAGAAATATGAAATAATAGAATTAGTATAGGGTTGATTAGGTTAACCTAGCATAGAAATAAGGACTCTAAATAATATAAGTTCGAGTGGGTTGATCCAGTATAGTATACCTACACTTCCAATTTGGAATACATTTTTTAAGCAAGAACATAACTAAGATGGGAATATATTAGACGTGATTAGGGGATCAATTATCATAATACACTATGCTAAGGAGGGTTTCAAATCTTCCAGACTAACACAATCATGCAATAACCCTAAGGGGGTCATAGGTATTGATATTTCACTTATGTCTAATAAATAAGAAAGTAAATCTAATCTAGTGCTCACCAAAGCTTGTGGCACAAAGTGGGGGTTAGAAATAAAACAAACTAAACTAAAAATGCATAGAAGTCATACTAACATCAATGTATACAAAATCAAAATGCATGGAAGAGATGCAAAAATGTATTATCTATCTACTCTTACAAAGGAGAAATAAAATTAAGAATACTTACTTTGAAGATGAACCTATCGAGCCTCAATCTCTCCCTTGGCCAAGCTATTTGTAAAATTTTGTTATGGTATGTAAGGATAACAAAGACAAATCGGCTTTAGGATACATAACCTATCTATGCATCCACAATAATTCTCCACAAGGCAAGATAAGTATATCCAAAGAAAGTATGTAACTCTAGGCTTTATTCCTCAAGTATAGTGGTCAATAAATAGATGTTGATTCACACTTATTCTTCTTCACTTATTTATATTAAAATGGTTGGAAATGAACTTGTATATATAGATATATCTTACCCTAAATCATTCCAAAATTTTTGGTTGTATAGGGTTGACCCAGTCGACCCTGTATTTTTATGAGAGCTAATTCACTAGGTCCCAAGCTATGTCGATGAAAGGGATAACAAACTTCAAAGTTAAAAATAACCAAAAACATTACATGGTCAAACTAGTCGACCTAGTACATTAATTAGAGGATAAATATTTTAAGATAAAAAGTGTTATTAAGTGATAAAAGTTTTAAAATATTATGTGTATATATATGCCCCACTCGAAGCTCATCATGTATCATGTGAGTGCAACATGGGACTGTGCTTTCAGAAATAGAACATGATAACACATAATGCTGATGCTAAGTAAAGTGTAGTAAGCAACAAATAAGATAAAGGAAAGGATAGAATTGAAAAACACATAACTTTACCTACCTTAGTGATGTAGATAAAGAATTAGATTGAAAGAGAAAGTGAAGGTGTCCAATGTGAAGAACACTAGAACCTATAGAAGTTAGTGTAAAAAATAGTCAAAATAGAATTTTTTGGAATATAGGCATATGATAGTGGAAAATAGTTTTTACATCATCATGATTCTAATGCATTTTATGATTCAAAAAATGGATGAATAGAAACAAAGATATAAACAAAATAAGAATCTACCTAAAAATAATTGAAAATTTTGAATTGCTAAAAAGTGTTTTAAAATAAGGAGAAAAATAAATCATTTGTTATTTTGACTTATGAAGGATAGAAATAAAGAGATATAAGAGATTAAACAAGCTAGGATGGTGAGAAGGTGACATGCTAGATGAGGAGGAGCTACAAGAGTGGTAGGGGATGTAGGATAGGTAGGCCACTATGAATCTTAAGCCAATTTTTGAGTATTTTATTGATTTTAGTGTATTTTTAGTAATTTTGAATTTTAAGCATTTTTAGATATTGAAATGAAACCAAAATAGATTCTATAGGTATGAAAAAATAAGATGGGAAATAGGTTTGAAGGATATAGAGAAAAAACCATCAGAAGGCACTTTTTAAGGAAAATGCAAGGGGTCAGTAGTCAAAAAACAATTGGGTTGACCCAATCGACTTAGTAGGCTAAAAATGTGCATAATCTACAGTATCGACCTAGTAGATGTGTGTTGACCCTGTATGTTTTATAGACTGCTGACATAGTATAGTTTTTCCAACTGATCTAAAAAGTCTAGACTGATAATGTAGTACTAGGAAAGGGAAAATAAGAGGGTTGACTTAGATTTTAAAGTCAACTAGGTCAAACATAGGGAAAATTTGGTTAAACTAGTTTGACAAAAGAACCAAAATAGTATGTAAAAGCATGTAAATGGCCAAAAGAAGGATAGCATGGCCCTAAATAACTAAGGGAAAAAAGGACCAAGTAGGCTAAAAATAGGTTTAAATGAATAAATTAAAATAATATAAAATTATTTTTTATTAAAATTTGTGAAAATAATGTATTTTGACTATACATGACATAGAGGATCTAATACATATTTTGTTATTTCCTAATTACAGGGATGACCCAGCTTTTGGTGATTGGTAGACACTTCATGGTTACCTTATCTACTAGAGTATATGATGATAAGAGACAGGGCAAGACTAGTATCTATAGGCTTAGGTGGGATAGCTGAGATGTATAGGATTCCCTTGAGCACTGATTTGTTAGTCATGTTCCTGAGATTCTAGGAATGACTAACACCTTTAGGTAAGAGGCAGAGGGGGACATGATAGACATGGCTATCACTCTAGAGGATGTCCATGCCATCCTAGGGCTATTGATACTAGGATCACTTGTAACTATAGGGATATCAAATAACATTGAAGAGAGGAGAGGCTTGGCCATATGGGCTATATGCTCAAGGATGATTATGGTAGGGTAGAGAGTTAGCATGGTTAATGCATATATATCATTGGCTTCAAATATATCGAAAGATGTGATAGGTCTTATGACACAGTGAGTTTTATGTCACAAGTTAGATAGCAATGTACCACTATTCATGGTAGCCTTGAGTAGGATCATGCTAGAGGAAAGAGTATTATATGATCTTAGGTCTATCATCTAGGTCCAGTTCATACATGATATGTAAAAAGTTTTGATAAAAGGGTAGAAGTTGATAAGACTGATTATATTACTGATGGCATGGA
>JARHVA010001660.1:1197500-1210000 GCA_037957365.1 Torreya grandis | reverse complement strand
GTAAACTAGCTATGGTCATTAGGGTAGCTAGTAAAGTGGTAAGGCCTAGTCATATCATGATATATTAGCATAATCCTAAGAGGTTCCTAAAAAATTGGAGGTGTTGGTACCATCTCTACCCTACAATAAAGAGGAAAAATACTAAAATTAGGAACTATAATTTATGGAAATGGGAAGATACATGAAAAGACTCAAGTAAAGAAGAATGGTAATGGGCAATATCAACATCATGGGCCTAGATAAGATCGCTTAAAAATGGATCATCTAAGGAATAACCATCATAAAAATCTAGGGTGTGAAGTTAAATGATGTAATTAGGTATAAATTGTCATTCAAGGGAGTGTGGTGAATAGAATTCCAAGTCTTGGTCAATACTATGGGAATGTCATCGTAAGGAGGTTTGTGATAACAAGGCTGTAAGGAAGCAAGAAGCTATGAGATGAGGTGAGGCAAGAGATCAAAAGTTTTAAATTTTAGGTTAATCTCATTAGTCTCATCATTATCATAATCTAAGAGGTTAGGATTAAAGTTACCAATGAGTTTAGGATGACCATTGTAACCTCTATTTGAGTTAATGGGAAAGTTAAGATGTTGAGACTCACAAAATGGAACTCTAGGCAAATGTTCAAGAGTAGGAATTTTCAAGACACCAAAATCTTGGAATTATTATAAATTACAAGGGTTAGTGTCACCCTTAATCCTATAAATAGATACATTTTGAGGGAATTTAATGCATTGATAGGTAGAAGAAGTAATGGCTCTCATACAGTGATTCCACGGCTTACCAAGCAAGATGTTATAAGAAAAGGGAAAATTAAATATAATAATATTCATGTGAATGGTGATAGGTGGGATAGTAATGGGAAGCCACACATAACTTAGAGGAGGAATTTTCCTTATATCATATCCTTGGTAGGTGATACATGTGGATTTGAGATTGTATTTTGAATATCCAAGGGTTTTGATAAAGTCAAGAGAGGCAACACAAGTGATAGAAACTTAATCAATCAATGTATGTTTAACTTGGGTATCACCTATTTGAACACTAATGAATAAGGGAGGATCATCCACATGAAGCAAAATATCATCAAGAATAATAAAAGCTATAATAAATCTTAAGGAAAGAGAAGTATCCATAGTTTTATCAACATTGATAGACATATCTTCACATTATTGTAATATACCATCCTTGGATCTAGATAAGGCTGCTTCCCATCTTACTAGGGGAGGATGAGGGATATTCATCTCAAATAATAGTTATGTAAGATAGTTTATATGATGTGGAAAAGTCTTTATAAGATCAAGGAATGAAAATTGAGATCAGATATTGGTGAGCTCTGGGATGGGATCCCATTCATCATAACGCATAAGAAGGTTGTTATAAATACATGTATAGTGGCTAAGAAGGTCTTAAAAAGGAGGAACCAAAGTACATTCAAATTTTTGATAAGAAGTAGAAGTATTAGAATAAGGTTGTAAATGATGTTGTGAATATTAATTAGTTAGTTTACGTTTATTTTTAAAAATGGTAGAATAAATGTTAGTAGAATCTTGATTTTCATTAATGTTGGAAGATGAAGGAAAGGTGGTTGCAAAGAATGAGAGGTTTTATCCAAGGGAAAATTAGAAATAGGATCATAAAAATTTATAAGGTCATCTTGCCCCAACTTATTTAATTGAGTTGGGGAAGAATTTTGGATAACATGATATGTTTGAGATGGAGGAGTGTAGATAGGTTGTGAATAAATTAAAGCTACCACCCTTTGCATATTAGTCATGCTAACCACATTCTCTTTGGAAGTGGGGTCAACAAGACTTTCTATATTATTAGTGGAAGATGTCTTGGTTGTATTGAATAGGTTTATGATTAAGAAGAGGGCCTTTATAGATAACTAAATGAGTATTAGCTTGATTTAATAATCCTTAAAAGCAATTTCATAGGCTTGTTGATGCTTTTCAATGATAAAATTGTGATCAAAATTAGGACTAAGAAGAAAATTCATAGCTAAATTATGAAGTTGTCTATAGGTCTCATGAGAATGACCCCAACTATCATGAAACCAATAAATTTTTTTAGGATCATACTGGGATTTCATAGGATGGATAGGGTCAAGTTCTCTTAGAAGAGGCCTAGGTCGACACTTAAGAAATTCAATTGAAGATAGAGGTTTGTGAAAGTTAATGTTATTAGGTGATGATAAGTGAGGATTGGTATATTTTTGAGAAGGGGGAGCTAGTTATAAATATTGGTTGAGAATGACAAGTTGAACATTATGAATGATGTCATAAGAATACGTAACACCATCATTGGTAATATTACAATTTTTATTTTTAAGCAAAAGATGAGGACCTGCATAAGGTTGGGGTGGCTCAAATTGATGCATAAGGAAATATTGATGTTTAGCTTGGTCAATAGCCTCCTCTAAAGTGCATGGAGAGAGAGTATTGACCTGATATTATAATTTAAGAAAGAGGGAATTAGTAAAGAGGTGGAAAATATTATCATTGACCATGTTATGTTCACATTTATTCAACAAAGTTTTCCACCTTTTAACAAAGGTTTGAGTAGTTTAATTTTCAAGTTGTTTATAATTTATTAAGTGGGCCAAAGTGTTTTTGGAAAGATCATTAGTTTGGAATTATTGAACTAAATCATTCAGTAAATATTCCAAACTAGCAATAGAAGGAGTTCTAAGTTGATTATACCAATCTAAGGCATCACCTGTGAAGGTTTTGGCCAATTGTTTGGTAGTAGTAAAAGTGTTCAATTTGACCCAATCCTTATAGATATTTCCCAATGTTTTAAGATGAAGGGTAGGATCAATTGATCCATTATAATAAATTTAGGTGTGATACCTCCTATATCAATGTTAGTAATTTGAGTAGTAAGAGGCTCATTTTGAAGATGCTTAATGGTTTTATTGGTCAAAGGAGGTTGAGGGATGAGATTACCCTAACAATATTAAAGAGGAGGAGGGGGAACATTTTGGTTATGTTTGCTCTAATACATTGGTTGGGGATGATATTGAAGATGAATTATGTGGTTTTGCATTCTCATCATTTGATGTATGTTATGAGTGTGAAAGGTATTCATTTGATTGAGTGTTTCTAACAATAGTTGGTGGGTTTGATTGACATTGATAGAAACATTAAAGTTGGTATTCATGTTGGTATTAGTGGATTGGGTACCACCATTGTTATTGATCAGGGCTTGAGAGGAATTATGAGAGTTTGAGGCACTAGTGGAAAATTTTTCTTGTGTAATAAAATATGGACTAGTGAATGGTTGAGAGGAAAAAGCACTAGAATCATGATTATCTTGGGTAGAAAATGAAGCACTATTGGATGGATTAAGGATAATGTATCTTATGAGAGGCCCACTAGATGTATAACTACCATGTTAGTGGATATACTAGGCATGGAGGTGGAAGAAGTTAGAAAAGAAGAGGTCATGGTGTGAGAAGGGGTCATAATCAAAGAAAGAGGATGAGATTCAAAGAAGTGGTACCCCCAAATATAGTTGAGAATGTAGGAGTAGGTGAATGATGCTCTTCAAATTGAACACTAATCATAATATTATAAATGTAGAGGGTTATTTTTTATGATGTAGAGGAAATTTAGAGATAAGGAAGATCATTTTTTAGGTATATTATAATTTAGGTTGGTCTTCTAATGAAATAGAGGATTATGCTGCAAAGAGGTATTAGGAGTCTCATAGTTCATTATGTGAGTGGAAATGTGAACATTACTATCATCCAAGAGAGGATCCTTACTCTATCTATGGGAGACCATATGACGATTGGTAAAATTCATCATGTCTATTGATTGTAACTTAGTGTTGTCATCAAGTATAAAACCCATGATGAAGGGAAAGAAAGAGAGATGATAAATCAAGGAAATAGGAAATGATAGAAATAGTACAGGGTTAACCTAACATAAAAATATGGTCATAAACAATATAGGGTTGACTAGGTTGATCCAGTATAGTGAAAAAGGTTGGTAAAAGAGTGAATAAGGTTTGTAAATAGTACAAGGTTAAATGGGTTGATCTAGTACAATGAACAGAGGCTAGAAAAATGTATAGGGTTGATTGGGTTGACCTAGTACAATAGACAAGGAAATTAGAAAGCCTATAACAGATTGTGAATTAAAACAAGATAATTTTTTCAAGTAATTTGAAAAGTAAGAACTAAAAGGAAATGAATAATCAATTATATTAATGTTGGCCAATATAATTGAGGCACACAACACAAAACCTTTCACTAATGCTAGCCAATGCATGTTTTTGCAATACAAAATACAATTGAGCAAAGAGCAATAAATCAACTTAGAAAGCAAATAACTAGCTAAATGGTCAACCTAAATATTTATAAGATTATTAGGATATATTTTTAAATGTGATGGGACTTTGGCTATAATTAAGGAACTAGAAATAAATCTAAGGATAGTTTTAGGTAGTTTGGGCTGAAAGGGATCTATAGTGGTAATGATATAGGTTTGGTATAGAGGCCTACCCCCTCACTTCACACACCACATCAATAAGGGTGTCAGGTGCTTACCTAGAATATACCATTAACCACACTTTATACTTGACTAGAACATCAAGTCAGCTTCCACCTTGGTGATGAAATCCAAGTAGGTTAGCCTTGGGTAGTCAAATGTTAAAATGCTTGTTTAGATTTTTTGATTCAGTCATGTGTGCATAAAATAAAAAATAGTGAAACTAAATGATTAATTTAAAACCACCTAATTAAGCTATGTGATATATTCTAAGCATGCAAGTAATAAGAAATGAAAGTGTGACATAATTACTACCATATAAAGGTTAATTCAAAATTTGAGATAAGGTACAATGTCGATACAATCAATAGTGTATACATAAAATACAAAACTAGGTTGACAAGGTTGATATTTTACTATAGAAGTAAGGTTTAAAAATGAATAGGGTTGGTATAGTCGACCTAGTTATCTAGACAACACACAAAATATGGAATTGGGTCGAGATTGTCGATCTAGTTGATTGTACAAGGGTAGTTTTAAAGACTATAAACTGTGAAAGGAAAGATTATAAAGAAAAAGATAGAAGGATAAAAAGGAACATTAGTGGATCATATATGTAGAGAAGGAAGATTGATGTCAGAGAACCTCTTGAAATGCTTGCAAAACCTACTAACTAGGTTGACTGTGTCGATCAAGCTCTATAGGAACCTATTTCTAAGTGCCTATACTATATAGGGTCAACTGGGTTGACCTAGGATGCTAAATAGGATATCTAAAAGTTTAAAACTATATTGGGTCAATTGGGTTGATCCATAAGTCTAGAATGAAATTCAAGAAAGCTAAAAACCTTTACTTGATTGATTGGGTTGATCTAGTAGCATATACCTAGAAAATTGTGCATAGAAATTAGAGCTAGGTCAGTGCAACCAACCTAATATGGAAAATATATGATAAAAATAATGAAGAAAATAATGAAATAATTAAACAAGTCCTATAAGGTTTAGTTCATGTCAGGTTCACTAGAATGTATGCAATCAAAAATGTATCATGTTTATAAATCAATCTTAGTTCAGAGAAGATAGAGTATATCTAAACTTCTAATTGGGAATACATTTGTTAAGTGGGATCATGGACAAGATGGGGATCCATTAGACTATATTAGGGATCACTTATAATACTACACTATGTTAAGGAGGGTTACAAAGCCTTCAGACTAACACAATTACACAATAACCCTAAGGGGGTCATAGGTTTTGATATTTCACTTATGTCTAATAAACAAGAAAGTAAATATAATCTAGTACTCACCAAATATTTTGGCACAAAGTGGGGATTATAAACAAAACAACCTAAACTAATCATTCATAGAAGACATATAATCATGTAAATGTATATGGAATCTTAATGCATAGAAGAGAAGCAAAACTGCATTAGCTATATACTCTTATAAAGGAGAAATAAAGTCAAAAATATTTACCTTTAAAGATGAACCTGTCAAGCCTCAATCTCTCCCTTGGATGAGGTTTTTCACTAGATATTGTTATGGTATGTAAGGGTAACAAAGACAAATCATCTGTAGGATACATAACCTGTCTATGCACCTAAAAGACTTCTTCACAATGCAAGATTCATATCTCTAAAGAAATTATGGAACCTTAAGCTTTATTACTCAACTATAATGGTCAATAAGTAAATTTTAATTCAAACTTATTCTTCTTTGCTTCTCTATATTCAAATGGATGGAAATGAACTTGTATATATAGGTAGATCTTACCCTAAATCCTTTTGAATATGTCATCTATATGGGGTCAACCCAGTTGACCCTATATGTTTTCAAGAGATAATTCACTAGGTCTCGAGTTATGTTAGCCAAAGGGATAACAAAATCCAAAGCAAAAAATACCCCAAAATAGTATAAGGTCAACCTAGTTGACCTTGTATAGTAATCAAAGGATGAAAAATGTATAGGGTCAACCTAGTCGACCTAGTACAACCAACTATAAAAAGGGGATAAGACAAGGAATATGAGGATAAAGATGTGAATTTTTTTTAGAATGGGTACAACTAAGAAAAATAATCTTAGGGTAATTTTTTTCTAGGAGATAGATGTGTAGATGGCAAGTGTTAAAAGGGAAAACAATCTTACAAAGCACTAATGGTCTACCTACCCCTTTCCTAGTGTACCCCTTAAGGTGTTCACTTAAAGAGAATGAGAATCGATAGGTTCTTGCAAGATAAAAAGTGTTAGTGATAAAAGTTTGAAAATATTATGTGTATATAGAATGCCTTTCCTTAGAAGACCATGTCTTCTTTCATAGTGATGATCACCACATCATGAAAACAAAAATGTCCTTGCCATGCTTGATTGTACCCTTGTCTATACACGTGTGTATGGATAGAGATATGGATTAATAATGTTTAGAGCTTGAAAAAGGTGACAATAAGTGTAAACCTTATTAAATTTTAAAATAGTCTCAAAAACAACTCTGATAATCTCCTTGAAATGGTTCTATCCTAAAACTTCCTTGAGGCATTGTAATCTCAACTTAGCTGTAGATGATCTTAGGGCTAGCTATAGCTTCTATTTTCACCTCTTTAGCCCATATTAAACTTCATATGCATCCTTGATTGAGATATGTAATTATGTTATAAATACCTACACTTAACTATGCATTTGATGGTTAATCTAGTCTCCACAAACTTAGAAAAGTTCTCAAACTTGTCAAATCATATGACTATTGTAGTTGTGTTCTTAATCAAGCTTGTAGGTCCCATATTTACTATTTTTAAGCCTTATTTGAACCTTAAAATATTTTATTACTTTTATCTTTCCTTATGAGGTTGTTCATCTTGATACTTAACCATGCATTATGGCGGTCTTCATTCATCTTGATAGGCTTCTTGATGAGGTTGAAACATTAACCCATTGTAGACTACTAATGTATAGGATTGTAGGTATTATTTCAAGACACTTGACATGGTTGATGATGGTTTTTAAGGTTTATGACATGAGATGAGTCTTAGGTGAGGAAAGGATCTCACATTGACTACTCATCTTCACCCCATACTCATGTTATAAACAAAAATTTCAAAGACCACACCCTTTATCTCTTATATGATGACTATGTTATGACTAAGTTATATAGACTATGATTGAGTTTTTACCTTGGGGAGGCTCAAAACATGAAATGGTCACTATCTCTCTCCTATGATGCATTTTGAAGAGATTGTGTGAGCATAGACCTTTAATAAGACCTCTTTTAGCATGTACTTCATTATACATTCATAAGAACCCTTGTTTGTTGGTATATTGATGTAGGTACTGAATTTACCTTAGTTTAGTAGGATTTTATGGTTTGAATACCTCTTTGAGTGACAATGATGGTACTCTACTATGATTTGGATTCTCTTTATTATGGATTCATGGTGTGAAGATGAATGAAAGAGTGGTGAGGTGATAATAGATGATGGAAACACATGAATGGAGGGTGAAAATGAGCCATATTATAATGAGTATGGTAGTGAATAATAGTGTTATGGGAATGAATGAAAGTGGAGGTGGAAAGTGGACATGAAAGGGGATTACAAAACCACTTGAATATCTTATACAAATATGATCCCATTATCTACCACATATGTCAATTTGGATGCCATTGGAGGAGGATCACAATCTAAAACTAAAACCTAGTACTTGTTAATTTCCTTAAAATATGTTAAGAAACATTAGTATTTATTAAACAAGGATTTCTTGGAGATACTTTTGAGATCCATGAATGACTTCTTATCTATGTGGATTTATGAAAACTCTAAGAATATTTATTAGAGGACATGTGAACATGATAGATACCTTGTAAATAATACTCTCATGAAATCTTGATGTTTTTTCTCTCTCCCTAACCATACAATCTCCTTAAAAAGTATGCTAAACTATAGGTTTACAGTCTCTTATCTTATTGAGATGTATTTGGCCCTCACACATGTGAAAATGACCTGATGGCTACCAAGAAAATAAAGTAAATGTCCTTAAGAATACCTAAAAACTTCAAATTTATTAAAATTATGCCTTGATGAGGAGAAATTATAGAAAACTAACTGCCTTCCTAGATGCAAGACTATATATGTATGCCCTAACTTTAAATGGATGATTCATGAGGGAGACAACCAATTTGAGAACCATTTACTCCATCAAGAAACTCTCTAAGTCTAATTTCTCTAGTAAAAATTGTAGATCTAAATCTTCTCTCTCCTAACCATACTAGCTACAAACCTGAGGAGATCTCCTTGTGTGCAAAGTATTGGTAATTTGGCCCATTAAAAATTTTCCAAAACTTTTCCTGGTACTATTAAGCCCATTTAGATTGGTTTAAAATTGAGTATTTTGGCCTAAAAATGAATATTTTTGGTCTTTAAATGATACATTTAGTATTAAAAGGTCATAAAATGGGTCAAATACCTTTGACCATATTCATATATATGATTTAACCTTATAAGTTTTATAACTTGAAAAGGTAATTTGATGTAAATTTAAGTAAAAAGGGCCTATTTCGGCTCCCACATGCCAAATTTGGATTCTAAAAGCATGGAAAAGGTTTATTTATTGATTTTTACATGTTAAAGACCCATGAACTCCTCTTCATGCATGTATATTGGTTTTAGAAGTCCTAGTTTTTAATAAAAGGCCAAAAGGGGCTATTTTCATCTATTTTACAAGGAGAAGTACATATCCATATAGAATTCTATACAACTGAGTTATAAAGGTGGATCAAGAGGACATGATAAATATTTTAGAATAATTTTAGGGTAATTAGAGGCCATACAGGCTCAAAACCTATCATCTCTAGATAATTATCAAGTTTGCACATAGAGACCTACCTTTAGGTTTGATGATGGTATGGATTAGAGAGAGAAGGTACATGTCTTAATTTTTGGTTAAAGAAAGTATAATTAGAGGGATTATTGATGGAGTAAGTGGTTTTATAATAGGTATATTCTCCCTCATGAATCATACATTTGAAATTAGGCTAATTTTTACATTTTTGCATCCATGAAGGCAAATAGTTTTCTTCAATTTCTCTTCACCAGGGTAACATTTCAAGAAAATTAAAATTTTTAGAGATTATTGGGGACCTAATCCACATTATTATGTTATCCTTTATATATTTTTTCACACATGTGAAGGTCAAACAAATATCATATAGACAAGGAGTGTAATCTACAGTTTCGTATGTTATTAAAAAGAAATTTTACGATCTAGGATATAGAAAGTTTTCAAGATTCCTTGGTTTTTTTGATAGCATGGTTTTTATTCATGTTTAAAACCAAGTTTAATCAATAATTTATATAATAATTCATGGAATATCCCATCTTTGTGCTCTCAAAGCATTTCAAAAGGCATGTTTAACATTGTTTAAGGAAAATTTACATATTTTAAGGTTTTTGCAGAAACATAAGTTTAATTTTTAGCACACTATAGACATAATGAGATAGCCTCTAACATATTAGGATCTCAATGCAGATAAAATCCACTATAGTGCATGATTTTTAGGTATGCAGTTTATTTCAACCTATTGATGGAATAGGTGTAGGGCATGTAGGTTATTGACAAGGTTTTTGAATGGAGGTGTGGTTATTGAAGATATTGAATTTATAAGAAAGTTTGATGGATGGATGGTTGCTAATATAAAGTGGGTATATATTTAAAACAAACTCAAAAAAAAGAGGGTAGGGTAAGGTAGAAAAGAAGAATATGTGGTTCTCAAAAATTACTTCCCTAGTTGGTTTCTAAACTAACCTGTGCTTTCAAAACCTATGCCTATTGCTAGCAACAATTACACACATACAATCAAACATAATTAAGAAGTCTAAGGAAATAAAGATGTATAAAAATTTCCAACATCAGATAAAGGTTGATCCTTTTAGGGTAGCTATTACACACCCTTAATTAGGAGATTATGTCTCAAGCTAATGGATTATCTGAGGCAACAATTTACACACACATAGAAAACTACATCAAAGAAAGCACTAGTATATATTCATAAATATGATTTGGTTTGAACTTATATATTTTAATCAATATATTCACTAATCCTTCAATAGTTTTTTCACATCTATAGATCAGTACATTAATCAAAACAATCAAGAAACTATTCACAACTATAACACACTAAAGATTATTGAAACACAAAACCATGGAAATAATAACTAATTTCATAGAATTTGGAAAGATAATACTCAAAAAACGTTTTTGATGATCAAAATTGCTTTGTTGCTATGCATTCAAAATTCTCTAATAAAAAACCTAAGTTGGGTTACAACTATATATATACTTGGGGAAGGGGTCACCTCATCCTTCAAGTCCATATAAGGTCATACATGTGATAGTTAGAACATGTAGTTCTAACTACGATCTAAAACCATATAAGAGAAAACTTATAGTTATTAATTAAATAAGTTAACTTTTCCAAAACTATGAAATGTGTGCATGTGTACAAAATATAAAGTCAACTTTTACAATGAAAGGATCAAACTATAAAGAAATTCTAAATACATCCATCATTACAAAAATATTCATTCATGAAATCTTAGCATATCAAGTCTTAGTCATATGAAGCGCTACATGCACCTTGGTCAGCATGGCTATTGAGGTGGTAGTTGTAGATGTTGATGCACTTCCAAAAGTCTACTTTTTATTAGCCTCATTCTCCTCATAAACTTTATGTGCCATGTCATGTTATTGATGTATAATATTCAAATTTAGCAATGATGATTGATGAATTATTTTAACCTACCCAAGGATATTTGAATGTTCATCCTTGGTTATCTAAAATTTATTCTTAAATTTTTTGACCTTGGTTGTCTTCTTTTGGGCCTTGCTCAATTCCAACTCTATCTCTTCAAGTGTTAGGCCTTGTAAACTTTTTTGAAGTCATCTACTACTTACTGAATAAGTTTTTCAAAATTGATCCTCCTACTCAATTTAATGGTGGAATCCTTCCCTTTGGGTAATTTTAACTCATGAAAAATTTGGAGGAGTTGGGCCTCATGCACCTAATACTTGGGGATCAAAGCCCCAAATGATTGTATCCATTCTTTTGCCTCTTATTACTTGATGAAAACCAAATTAAAGGCATTAGATGATTTTAGTGTTGTCATGAGGTTGAGATGATTGTATAAGTATTTGATAATATATAAAACTAACATATTCATTTTGGCACTGTCAACTCTCAAAGAATTAAATAATCAGTTAGCATTGCTCACATGAGCGGCCATCTTAGCCTTCATAAACTCCATTGCATCCAAATAATTATAACATATAGAAGTGGCTTATTTTACCTCAATTTTTATACCTATAGGAATGTGTACCATCTTTTCCTACTCCTTTAATTTCTCCACCTAAACCTCTAGTGTCTACACTTTAGCCTCAATCTTCTATCAAGTCAATTTTATGCCTTCATGGATAGCAACTATTTCATCCTTATGTACCTGTGCTTGATTTACAATAATTTCAACATATGAAGACTACCCTCGCTACTAGTTCTACCTCTTTGTGAGGGAGAATAATTCTTATATTTATTCAAGGATGATTTTATACCTTTGTCATCCTCTATCTTCCTCTTCCTCAATCTCTAAAAGCTACCAGTTTGGGGATCAAATAGAGTGGAAACTAAGGGGAACTCTATGATTTTGAATCTTGGCATTTGGGAAGCCCTAATTCTCAAGTCAACTTCCCATGGAGGAATGTCCAATTGAGATGCATTAGAGGTTATGACAAAAACCTATTCCTCTACCTCTTCTTAAACTTGTTATTTATTTTGGGTTTTGACAAGGATGTTAGGTAGGGAAGGCCATATAATTTTGGACCAATCCACTCCTCCAAATTGAGGGATTGGGTGGAACATGATCAATTAGGGCTTGGCCTTCCTTCCACTACTAATAATTTCCACTATGGTTTATTTTATGTAAGTGGTGGATGGAATTGGAAGGGAAATTTAGGTGGAATG